>WBNM01042490.1:0-20007 GCA_013399055.1 Ramphastos sulfuratus | reverse complement strand
GTAACGCAACAACAGCAGCTAACGCAGTAACAAAAATTGGCTGGAGGTTTTAAGCATTTTGGCCGAGTGTTTTGACCAATAGCAACCGATAAAAGACCAATCTCAAGTTACCTTACTAAAAGAGGCAGAAGTCACAAGTCCATCACCGTGACTTCTGCAGACTGAGAGGCGCCAAGCCTTTTGTCTGCTTTCCCGCTTCTTCTACCTGGGAAGAAGGGGGAAGAAGGAGGAGTGGGGGGGGGCAAGATGGGTGCCCAGGCGGATATCCAGGATGTGTGTCCCAAATAGAATTTGGACCCTTCACCACATGTGCAAAGAAGACTTTTCATTCAGGAATTCAGGAGATACTGTTGAAGAAAGGAATGATGAACTTTTCTCTATAATGAAAGTTATAAGTCAAAGAAAGGCGCACTAATACATTATTAGAATTTAATTTCTCATTGGCTCAAATCTTATCTGCAGCTGTCTTTTTCACAATGTTCTCCTCTAGCCTCAGCTATCCCCCCAAAAAATAAGCAATAAAGCTATTTTTCTATAGAAGAGTGTCAGTGAAACACAGCAGATGGAGAACCCAGTAGGTATTTCACCTATGATACATTCACAGGCAGCTGTATCACCTGAAGGGACAATTATTTCCTTGTAGCCTGATTTGGCCACAGCAAGCTTTTACCAGAAGGAAGCTCAAAAGAAGTGTCCCAAGTGTCACACACTTAAAAAGAAAAAGATAACAAACAAACAAAGCCCCCTCCCCCAAAAATACCAAACCAAACAAACGGAAAAAAGGCCAACTCAAAAAAAAAACCCAAACAAGGCAAACTGAAACTTTCAACTATGACTGAGAAAAACAAAGTGAAACAAAAACAAAACAAAACAAAGCAAAACAAAGCAAAAAGAAAGTGGAACAAACAAACAAACATGTTTGTCTGAACAGAGCATTAACAGCAGAAAAGGGAAAGATGCTCAGTTCTACCCTCAAGGTCAGACAGCCATTCACGGAGTGAGCAAGTCAAAGTTTTCTAGTAAAGAACAACCTCAGCATGGTCTAGGTAGTGTGGAAGTTAAGGAAAAAAATACCTGAAGGCCTTGTGATGACTTTACATGTCTTCGACCATCAAAAAATGGATACAGTCAAGGCAAAATAGCTCAGTAAGAAATATTTAAGTATGAAAATAAAAATTTCATTGAACAGGTCTCTGTTACATTTGTTCACCAGAATTCAGTTTCAGCTGTTTCAGTTCATGTGAGTAGAAGCCTTCTAGTGAGACACAAGTTTAGCTATACACCTGAGACTTGACCTTTTACCTAGGCAACTGACTGAATTTTCCAAAGGCTCAGAAGATTAAGGAGCAAAAGATCTGCTGATCTTGGTGTTCTTACTCTTTAGAGAATTGTTAGACCACTGTTAATAAAGGCCAACTATATCTTAAAACTCTCCATCTTAAAAGTGTTATGCAGAATTAAAATTAAAACAAACAAACAAAACAAAACAAAACAAAACAAAACAAAACTTTTCCTGCCTCTCACCTGATGTCAGCATTTCCAGCCCTTGGCATCTGTCTTTTTGCTTTTCTCACTTTCCTCAGCATCTGCAGGCATATCTTGCAATAATGGAGTTTACAAACCAGCAATCTCATCCCTAATCCCATCTGTCTGTGATACGGCTTGCAGAAGATCGCATTTACAATAGCATTGTATTTTAAGGCTCTTACCTTTCAGAGGCTGTCAAAGCTAAATGGGGGAAAACATTAAAGAAAAAGAAAATTCAAGTGATGCTGAGAAAAACGTTCTGGATCTGAAGAAGAAAGCATAACTAATGGATCTATAAATTGGAGCCTTCACAGCAAGCCTAGTTCGGCCATTCAGAGACTTGCATCTTCTATGCTGAACAGTCTGGCGACAAAATCAGTGTGGTCCTCTGGGCATAAAATCTTCCACTGCCTCTGTGATAATACCTTTGATCTTCCTGTTCATCATTTCAGATTTTATTTCTTCTCAGTGCTTTTGATTAATCTTGAATTTCTGGAGGAAATGTAGCATAAGGCAGGATACAGCCTCAGACCTAGTGCGGCAGTGGCATTCAGCTGTGCAACAAAATACAGAAGCAGCACTGCTGCATTCACCTGCACCAAGGGGCAAGGAAAAATCTCCCCCCATGGCCCAGGATGCCTAGGATGCCTATTTACTCTTGCCTGTGAGGATGTTAAGTTTGACATATTATTTTCAGCTTATACATTTATACCTCCAACCTTAAAGCCCAGTGAAATTTTGGTCACGATCACCTTTGCATGCAGGTCTCCTGAGCCTGTCAATTACCAATGACTAGCCATGTCTATCTACCTCAAGTCTTTTCTAATTTATAATGGATGCTTATTAAAACAAATTAAAAAAAAAAAAAAAACAAAAACTAAAACTCATTCATCATAAAAAATTAAGCAATTGTTTTTCTACCTTAGAATATTTACAAATAATCTAACACAAAATGCCAAGTTCTTTTCTACTCTGTTCAGTCTCTGCGTTTGACTTACACACAGAGATATCACTTGGTAACTTGCCATTCAATTTCATTTTCCTAGACATTACTATAAGCTGCTAAGCTTGAACTCTTGCTCATGTACTTAAACTTTCTGCAGTGTCATAATAACCAAACTTCTCTCAGATGAAATATCATTACTTTCTATGTCCCATAAAAAAATTTAAAATCAATAATTAATACTATTAAGATGATAATAAAAGCCAAGATTCCCAGTATTCATTAACCTTGAACAGATCTGATTTTCTTTAATTGTTTTACCCTGGGAAGAAGATGGAATATAAACTCTGTAAAAATCTGGCAAGATTTTTCATCAGGCTTTCATTAATACTCACATAGAGCTACTGATTAATTTTTCAGCATGGACACACAGTAGTTTCAGAAGGCCCAAGGAAAAGTTAATTCTCTCTCAATTCATAGGCTGCATTATAGTGTAAGTCACCACTCCAACCTTCCTTTAGCCTCTCAAAACAGGTCTGGAGTAAGAACAGCATAGAGCTGTGGAATGGGGAGCAGAAATTCATTTGCTAGAATTTGCACTCAGTGCTTCCAGGATGAAAACAATAATAAGGGGAGCATATCTCAGCAAATGAGTGATAACTGCCTCCTTTCTTGCTGCTATTGCCAGCCGAGTTTCATATATGTCCCAAGAGTCTGTTTCAAAGAAGGAAATGTAACTCTGGGACATAACTGCTATTTGAATTTCCCCCTTCAGTATGAAAATTACATTTTTTAGAGTTGATACAGTCAAGAAAACACTTGAGTTGGTGAGAAAAAAAAGTGGAACATTTTGCACTGGTAGCACAATGGAAGAAAAAAAACCAACTAAACAAAACCCCCACTGTCGTGGTAGGCCTAAAAAGGCCAAGTGGGCTTGTACATGTCCTGGCTTGCCCAGGCATGCTCCCTTGCTCCCCCTCCTTCTGTGCTGGGGGTGGTGGCCACAGGAAAGGGGACAAAAGCCCCAGCTTCACCTAATATGGGCAAACTGGGCAAACTGCCATCCTGATTGGCTAATCTATGTCCAAAGGCCCATCAGTCTCAGGCTGAAATGGATATAAAGGATGAGCAGGTAGCACAAGCTCTCGCGCTCTGCTATTGTGCCCGTGCCTGCTGAGGGTCTGATGCGTCCATGCGTTCGGCCTGCACAGCCAGCGTGACACCGTGCCCAGACTGCACACCGCAAGATGTTCTGCCTGCACGTGATAGCCTGCTGCCAAGAGAGCCAGGACAAGGTCAGAGATCATCTGCCTCCTTTCTGAAGCGTCCAGGAGCCCGAGGAAGCTCCAAAGCCTCTAGCAGCTTTCAGCCTGGCAGCAGCCCCGCCACGTGCTTTGGGTATTGTCCCATGATATTTTTGTGAGTAAATACTTCAAGCCTCTTGTAATCATTGATTGCCTTCTGCCATAAGCAGAAAGGAGCTTCCTGCGCCCAGCCAGTGGCTAAGCAGGATAACTAACTGCAAGCGGTGTAAGTGACCGCACAAACCTTCTCTTCCAGTAAAAATGTTTGCTAGTTGCCTTTAAAGTGTTCCAGTTTTGCCTGTTCCCTCTATGTATACATTTCCAAACCGTGCATTTTGAACCTTGTATATAAGTTTTGTGGCGAGATTAAATGTTAATAAACAGTTTTCATAGTTATTAACAATCTCTGCCTGGATATCAAAATTGCTATCATTATTGATTGTGAATCATTTCATTACATCCACAAAGATCAGTTTGAGATAAATAGTCCATTATGCAACCCAGAAAATCCTGGATATAACATAGCACTGTTTGCTGGGTTTATGGTGATTTTTCTCTAGAGCTTCTCATCTTCACGAGGGAATACGAGAAGCTGTCACATAGCCTGTGTGTCCTTGTGACTGGCAGCAATAAGGAAGAGGCACTGAACAGAAGCACCTCTTCTGCTTAGAAATAGGGTTTTAACATGCACCAGATGGCCTTGGCCTTTTAGAGTATGTAGTTTAACAAGAGAAAGGCCCTTTTGCTACTCACTATTGTGAAAGCTCTTGCTTTAATGTAGCCAAAGATAATTTCCGTATTAGAAAGCTGGAGATAAATTAGGGGTTTGTGACTTTTAAATGAAAGAGGAGGATTTGGAAAGAGATTAAGAGGATCAAAAATGCAGTCTGAGAGAAGAATTTTCTCAAAAAATAAAACAAAGTTAAACAATCATAACAACAAACAACAATAAACAAAACAAGAACAAAAAAAATTTCCATTGGTTATACTTGAAGAAACGCAGCTATGTCTGTGCTGGTTGCAGAGGTGTCATGAAGTGCAAAATACAGTTAGCATGGGATTGTGTTGCTCTCTAATAAAATAATACAGCTGAATATTCAGAGTAAGGACTATATTTAGACTGCCAGTGGATAAAAAATTGTAATACACTTATTTTTTTTTATACAGTTTAGACTGTGCATACAAGTGTAAGAGCAGTTATTGACAGAACATACCATCAGGAAATGCATCTCTCTTCATACAGTGTAGGTTGGATTAGCCCTAAGCTTTAAAGAAATATATAAATTCTTGGCAAAATCAATTCCTGATTTCTTGAGTTTTACCATTAATTGGCCACAACAGAAGAAACAGAAAAAGCTCATAAGATTAGTACTAGAAAGAAACCTTTCTTCTACTTTAGGTTAGGATGGCTATGGTTTTTCTCCTATTCCCTGTCCTAGGCTTCTCTACTTGTGTGGAGAACACAAGGAATCAGTCCAACTTGTTCACAGGTACGGAACTCACATAGCAGAAAGTAACATTGTAACAAGAAGTTTCATTTCTCTAATGCTGTTAAAGGTTTGTTTCCTGGCAGGCTGTAGGGGTCAAGCAAAGGCAGATTTAGAAGAACTTGTAGTATCTTCATGCATCACATCTTCCAGGGAAGTAGATCTTCCCTCAAGGTGACAGCATTACCGCTCCAGTGTCATATGCCTTTCTGCTTGATCAAGCCTAGTGACATTTACAGAACTGAAAAGAAATAACCTGAGCAGTTCTGGGAAAGACACTTCCTTTATGTTAACAGAAGCCGATTAGATACGGTGGGAACTGCTGTCAACAAAAAAATAAGAGTCCCAAAATACACACTAAGAGAATTAGTATTGCATGTGAAGACACATTATCTGGATGCTCCTGGAAGCTGAAGCAACAGAGGAATAACTTATACAATTACAATGAAGATTCAAGATAATGGCATAAAATGTAGATAACCAAATGGGAAAACAGAACAGGGTGAACAACAGCTCAGACCTTCCCCTTCGGTGTTTCCAACTCTCTTCTTTTTACTTTTGAGAAGAAAAGAAAAGGGGGAAAAAAAGAAAAATAAAAGGTCTCCAAAACACTACATCACTACATCAATAAAGATTAAGAAGAGTGTGACCAGCAGGTCAAGGGAAGTTCACTCCCCCATCTACTGTGCCACGGTGAGGCCGCGTCTGGAGAATTGTGTCCAGTTCTGGGGTCCCTAGCTCAAGAGGGACAGGGAACTACTGGAGAAAGTCCAACAGAGGACCACAAGGATAATTAGGGGATTTGAGCATCTCTCTTATGAGGAGAAGCTGAGAGACCTGGTACTTTTTAGCCTAGAAAAGAGGAGACTGAGAGGTGGTCTTATCAATGCATAGCAATATCTAAAGAGTGGAGGCCGTGAGGATGCAGCTGAGTTCTTCAGTGGTGTCCAGTGATAGGTCAAAGGGCACTGGGTACAAACTAAAACACAGGAGATTTCACTTGAACTTAAGGAAAAAACTTTGGTACTTTGATGGTGGTGGAGAACTGGAACTGATGAATGTGAGCTGTGCTTTAAGGATAAAAAAGGACATTTTTCTATATCTGCCAAACTTCTTTTGACCTTCACAAATGCTATCTGCCAGAAATCCCCAAACCGTTAGCCACCTGATAGAAGTGTCAGTTAATAAGGACAAAGTTTCTGCCTGATCAAAGTTTTGGCCAAAGACTCTTTAATTTCACTTCATAGACAGGAGATTGCTGAGAAGTTAGTCAGTGCTCCAAAAATCAACCCTGCCCCTCTCTGGAGCTAGTTGAACTGTTAGAAATGTCCATAGAACACACAAAATCATACCATTTCCACATAGAGATTTAGTCTACTTGCTCTTATTATTCTGTTATACAGAATAATAAGAGCAACAAGGCTATAGCTACTCGTCCTGGTTATATGCACATTTTAAATCTTGCCCATTTTAACTTGTATCATTTGGAAAAGATCTGCAGCCCCTTGCTCACACTTGGGTTTTCAGTCTTGGCAGATAACTTAACACTCTCTCCAGGCTCTAGCTCATTACCTCTGTGCTGGTAGAGTGCAACTGCTGCATGAATTTTTTTTCCCCACTGTTTGCCAGTACATGCGCTCTGGGGTTCCTGCTGCCATCTGGCCATCACTGTGAGATCACAGCTCCTGATCCCATGAGGAAGGTTCCACAAGACAAGGTCACAGATAAAACAGCATCAGAATACACGAACCTTTGTGTAGCTGTACTGCACACTGTTTGGCATTCCTGTGACCCTTTTTTTTTTTTTGTCTTTTTGTAACAATTCAATCAGTGATTTCACTACAGTATGTTAAACACATTTTTCACCGTTGTTTATTGATACCAGAAAATTATACAGCTCAGGAATTCTTGTAGGTCCTAATACTAGTCAGTTTGTATTTAATTGATGGCAGTTGATTTCATCCAGCATAAAGCCTGAATTTCATACAGTATTTTCTCTTATTTAGAAATCTTGTTGCTTATGTCTCTTTATTGCTTGTTCAGAGTCTTAGCAAGGGCATTTTTACTCTGGTTTCCTCAGCTACTTAGAGGATATTACATATCATATAGCATTTAGAATCACAGAACTGTGAAGTTTGGAAGAGACTTTTGAGATCATCATCATGTCCAACTGTTTGGCCTAGAGCTCACAATCTTACAACTACTGCTAAAACAATACCACTAAACCATATTGCTAAGCACCTCATCCACATATCTTTTAAATACCTCTACATTTGCTGACTCCACCACCTCCCTGCACACCCTGGTTTGGTGCTTGACAACTCTTTCTGTGAAGAAAATTTTCCTACTACCCAATCTGAGTGTTGCTAGACATTAACTTCAGACCATTTCCTCTTGTCCTGTCTCTTGTTTCATGTGAGAAGAGACCAACCCCCACCTCACTTCAGCCTTCTTTCAGATAGTTATAGAGGGTGGTGAGGTCTACCCTCACCCTCCCTTTCTTCAGATTAAACAATCTCAGCTCCCTAAGCCAGACCTCATAAGGCACTCCAATATCTTGGTTGCTCTTCTTTGGACACACTCCAGCACCTCTATGTCCTTCTTGTAGAGAGCTATTTTTGTGGTCAACTATTTATTTGCTTTAAATGTGACTGTCTTATGAACAATAGTCCAATATACTCATGCAATTGTTACAGAATGGCAGGGAACGGCGAAGTCTTTCTTTGCCATGTGCAGTACATACAGGATTTCTTGGAATATCTAGAACTCCTGCCTAAGATTTTTTTTTTTTCACAGTAATTTTAAATAAAGCTCCCTGCAGCTTATTCTGTAAACGGAATTGATCTGCCAATTTTTTACCTAGTGCAATGGAAAATTCAGATGAGAAAGCAAAGCCTTTTTAAACATGTCAAGCAATTTCTCTCCCAAATGTCGAGTGCTCATGGAAGCTATCACTATACTCTTGGCTGAAATATTTTTTTTTTTTTTGTCAACTAGAGTTTTCTTAATAGTTTGTGGTCACATTACATTTCTGATTCACTGTTCCTCCAGGAATATTAGGCCCTTCATCAAGGTAAACATATGAATTCTATAGAGTATAGATCTTTCCCCATACTCTACAATAGTGCTTACTTATAAGAAACCTTATAATTATGTTGTCTCTGTAATTTCATGAAACCACATATACAGTCTCAAAGCTGAGATCATTCCTTCTTTATTTATTTTTAATTTTTTAAAAGGACTAACTCAAACCAAATATAGTAAAGATTGTATAACCAGACATACACATCGGAAATAAAAGCAGAAATGGAGTTGAAACTGTAAGATGCACCAATTTCTTCACTGGAAATAGCATATATGTCTAAACTTGAAAAATTGGCAAGCATCTCAGCTTTTTCTTTTGAATTATCCTCGGTGCTGAGATTGCTCTTTCTGTACGATTTTAATTCAGGTACTGCAACATTATTAGTGCAAATTGTTATCCATACAGACATACAGGATATCACTTCTGTGGCAGGAGTTATAGTTAAAAACAGAAGTCTGAGGAAAGCGAGAGGGAGAATGCTTTCACCACATAATGTTATTCTGTGTTTTCATCACTACCACACAGTTTGTCCTGTATATCATATAAAATGATGAAGCCAGAAGTCCCTGCAGCCAAGACCTGGCAATGGGAATTTGCACAACGCCTCAAGAGTAATGGGGTTCAATTTACTTTATATTTCCCTGGGAAAATAACCAAGATCTGCCACATATATATTTTATCATGTTTAATACATTTTATTATGTTTAATACATTTTATTGCAAAACAGAATCACTGTAAATATATTTCCCTCATTGCAGCATTCTGCTAAATTTAACTTTCACCTTAATCAAACCTGAGACTGGAGCTGAATATGAGGCACAGCATTTTATCACACAAGATAAAGTGTGTGTGCAATTGAGTTTGGTACTTAGCCACTAGGGACAGATGTCAAGAATACCTTAATATGGCTTTCATCGCTGTGCTGAAGCAGGTAGAAGGGTTCTCTTGATGGGAAGAGCAGTTGTGAAAACTCAGTCAAAGGAGAAAACTCGGATAAGTGAGAATAAATCAAAAAAGAAATACATTTAAAGACTAATGGTGTTCATCCCTGTAGTAACATTAAGCACCAAAGACACCCAAATCACCTGTTTAGTCATCGGTGTTGCTTTCCCTCAGGCTAGAAGGCAACAGTTCTGGTATGTGCAAAGGCATTTAGCTCTCTAAATTCTTTTTCACACTCAAAGGCTGCTGAGAGCTTAAATAAGGTATCATCTGAGGTCCACTACAGGCCTCACAATCTTACCTTTTATTAAACACCAGAACTTGTCATGACGGCACCATACTTAACGTCGTTAGTACTCAGAGAGACTTAGCCAGGCTGGAGAGTTGGGCAGGGATAAATTTAATGCAGTTCAACAGGGGCAAGTGTGGAGTCATGCACCTGGAAAAGAACAATCCCAGGTATCAGTATAGGTTGGAGAGTGACCTGCTGGAGAGCAGTGAAGGGGAGAAGGACTTTGGAGTCCTGGTGGATGGAAGGATGGCCATGAGCTAGGAGTGTGCTATTGTGGCCAGGAAGGCCAATGCCATTCTGGAGTGTATTAGAAGGGGTGTGGCTAGTAGGTCGAGGGAAGTTCTTCCCCTCTACTCTGCCCTGGTGAGGCCTCATCTGGAGTATTGTGTCCAGTTCTGGGCCCCCCAGCTCAAGAAGGACAGGGAGCTGCTTGAGAGAGTCCATCACAACGCCACAAAAATTAAGTTAGTTGAACATCTTCCTTATGAGGAGAGACTGAGGGAGCTGGGGCTCTTTAGCTTGGAGAGGAAGAGACTAAGAGGTGACCTGATTAATGTTTATAAATATGTAAGAGGTGGGTGCCAGGAGGATGGAGCCAACCTCTTTTCCGTGATGCCCAGTTACAGGACAAAGGGCAATGGGTGGAAGTTGAGGCATAGGAGGTTCCACGTGAGCCTAAGGAATAATTTTTTCACTGTGAGAGTGACAGAGCACTGGAACCAGCTGCCCTGGGAGGTTGTGGAGTCTCCCTCTCTGGAGATATTCAAGAACCATCTGGATGCATTCCAGTGTAATGTGCTATGGGTGATCCTGCTCTGGCAGGGGTCTGGACCAGATGATCTTTCAAGGTCCCTTCCAGCCCCGACATTCTGTAATTCTATATTCCAGTCAAGTAATAAACAGTATTCAGTAGACACTTTTCTAGAAACAGATTTGTAGTTTAACTCACTTACTTTTGTTCACTTCCTTTCATTTACTTACTTTTTGTAAGTTTCTCTGCATCATGAGCAGTTTTTTCTTCACTTACCATTACTCCTGAGATATTTTATGTTTTTCTTAGAGGAAACGCTTGTTGGAACAAAGATTATGCAGAACTCCCAGTTTTCATGTTCTGGAGGAACATAAAGAAACTCTTGCCACTGTAGTCACAAAGGAAATTTTGAAGGCATTCATTGAGCACATCATCCTCAAAAGACTTGAATTTTTTTTTTTTTTTTTTTTTTTTTAATGATCATGCAGATTTGTAAACCTGGTGCTCTGGGTTTTCCGAAGATTTGGCAGTTCTCTTAGGTTAATTTTACCAGACCACATAATATGTCAGCAGAAGAGCAAAGTGCTCATCTGACTGTCCCACATATAGCCTTCACTGGACATGGAAAGATGTGTTTGCAATAGATGCAGAAACATATGGGGGTCTTCCTTTCCTTATATCTGCAGTATCAAAATATTGCAAATTAAAATGATTTTTTTTTTTAAAGTATGATTAATACAAGTAATATACTACATGGCCAAATACAATATTTATGGACTGCATTCTAGCAATTTTGTGTTACTTTGGTATTATTCATTTTTGCCTAAATGAGAATGCAATGTTACTCAAACAACAGAAAATACTGCCTTGTACTGGTTTCATCCCCAGAAATGCACAGAATATGTGGGGTTCAATTTAATTTCACAATGTCAATGATCAATTAAGAAATTCAAAGAACAAGGCTAGGGAAAAGGAATGGAAAAGCTTTACTTCCATTTGTATTTTTAAAAAATTAAAATAAATTAATATAAAATGCACAATGACAGCTGCACTGTGCCAGATCCTGCTGAAGAAAAATAGAAGATGGAGTAAGTCATGTTCATTTTGAACATTTAAAAAGAAAACAAAACAAAAAAACCAAAAAAACCACCAAAACCCAAATCAAACCAAACCAAAACCCAAAACAAACAAAATAAAAACCACAAACAAAAAAACCCAACCAAACAAAACAAAACAATCCCAAAAAACTCGAACACAAAACCACACAAAACCCCTCACATAAGCACCCCATCTCCAGCAAGAATCATTGTTTGCAAAAGTGCTTTCACAGTGATAAATTACCCATCAATCTCTTTGTGATGTTTTCTGGTATGATGCTATCCTCCCATATTTTACTCAGTGATTTGATGGGGGGGGGGGGGGGGGAAAGGACTAAAAGATTTTTTTTTTAATATGTACATGCATTCTTGAATAAATTTGTTTCTAAACCAGAGATGTTTCTGTGTTAGTTTTCTTCTGTGAACACAGAAACTTACCGGTTAACTTCATGCATGCAAGTTTGTATGACAGACCAGGAGCCCTTCACTGTGGATGCCAATGCCAATTAAAACTGCAGTGCTGGTAGCTACAAAACCACAGAAGTAAGCATTAATTTGATCTGATTGTTGATATGAAACCTATTTTTACTTAACCATGAGCATAGAAATATTGACTCGCTGTTCATGAGTTATGCTTTTGCTATGAAATCTGAAGTCAAAGTTTTCAGTCTGGAACAAATTAGCATCTTAAATAGCAAAGCAGCTCTTCTGTGTCTAGACAAATGAAAAAAAAGCAGGCTATTACAAGGTGGGAATAATATCACAATATTAATCCTTACATTTAGAGTATTTTTATAGAATATATTTCCATTCTTAAGTCTCTCAAAGTACCATCTTCCTTATTATAAAACTTAGTAAAATCATTTCCAAAACTGAGAGTTAAATATAAAGTATTTCCCGCTACTAGACTTTTCTACTTTAATGATATGGTCAGGAAGACAAACTCTAACATTAAGCCTGTATCCAAGACATTAACAAAATTCACAAGGAAAAAAAAAAAAAACTGTAAAAGCCAGGAATCAAACTATTTTTGGGTTTAACATCACAAACTGAATTTACTCAGTGAAATTCAATGAAACCAGAATCAGGATGAAGAGACTCTACAGCACTAGTGGATTCACACAGCATAAAAAGTGACAATGTAAATGAGACAACATAATCTTTATCTAAATTGCCAAATGAGAAGTCATTCAGAAGCAACGCCTATTTACTTCAGTGCAACACATAAATGACCATTTCTTTATGGCAGTAACTGTCACTCTGCTCAGTTACACAGCAAACTAAAGGTTGTGTGGACACAGAAGCTAGAACTGTGATCTTACCCTAGAATGTGTGTAGAATGTTTTACATGGTGCCAAGATAAAACTCTGGTTTTGCTTGCTTTTCCTTGGTTTCATCTGTGAGTTTATTATCTGGAGTTTTGGAGTGGTGGATTTTTGGGTTATTTAGTTTGGGTGGGTTTTTATTTTTAGGAAAAATCAATCACATGTCAGTCCTAAACAAGGACCGAACTTTCGCAGCAGTTAACAATCCTGTGCTTCAGATGCAGAACAAAGTGAAAGAAATGAAACACCAAAACTGCTTCACCAACAGTTTCCACACCAAATACTGCAAAGATAGATCTGGTATCTCCGTGCAAATATTATTTGGTAGCACACCTGACAGTCTCCTAGAAGAGCTAAGCCCCACTTAGGCCAGAGGAGGAACACAAGACAGACAGGTACAGCAGTCCTATTATGATCCCAAGAGTAAAGGCAGTACAGAGACTCTCACTAGCAAAAAAGCACCACTGCCATCAAGTCAGTGTTAAGGGTGCTCCAGCAGCTGCAAAAGATATTGTGTGGTCATCAGAAACAGTACTGAGGACCAGTGAAAAAATTGTGTTAACCTGTCCATGTCTCTTGATGAAAGAACAAAGGTGAAAATAGATTCATATGCTAATATATTCTACTGATGATCCATGAGTGTGTTTTGGACAACAGACACGCACAGATTACACTTTTGAAGGTGCCCAGAGACACCCTTTTAGTGTCTCTGAAAGCCACTGAAAATATCCCCAAATACCACATTCTGACCAAGCAAACAAAAGAGTAAACAGAAAGCATTTTTTAAAATCTGAGAGTGACATAGATATTGGAAAGTAAAAATGTTTGTGAGTAAGAAAGAGTGCCAAGGCATTTACCTGTCTGATAGCCAGTAGCAAGGTAATCTTTAAATAATCTCTTTTAAAATAATCTTCTTGCAAATATGATTTTCTTTCTGAATGAACCAACACTTGGACCGGAAAGAGTTGGTCATCATCTGAACAAAAACAAGGGCAATAAAAATACAAACATCCCATTTCTTTGTTTATTTTATTAGACTTTCACAAATGTTTCTTGAGATAACAACCATTTAATCCTTCTCAATCCCTCTTCTGTTAAAACAAATCTTCATAGATTATTGGGTTTTCCCTTTCTCTTTTTATGTTGTATAAATCATGTTGCCAAATCCAATGAGTTGACACCCCTGGCTTTATTGATTTCCAGAAAAAGAGAAAGACCGTCCAATGTCAGAACAGAAGCAGGAAAGACCCTAGAGAGGCTATATAGGAAAGGTTATATAGAATTTACACTCTAGCAGCTTCCACAAGAAAGCCACGTGACCTGGAAGTAAGTGATGGGCACAGCAGCACAGTGATCTGCAACAAAATGAATAGCTATTTGCAGTCTAACCCTTTACATGTTTGGAGCACGTCCCTTAAATGTCTTGCACAGCTTCCCACTTTGTTTACCTGAACTCATTTTGATCTTGCTGATCCTCAGACAGTGTGTGCAGTTGACAGACAACAGGGTTCCCATTTCTGTTCCCTGAAAATAACATTCTTTTTAGCAAGTCATATAAAAAGAGCAGCAGAGGGGTGGGGAAAAGAACGTTATTGGGGTTTCTTCCGGGTCTTTTCCCCAAATTAGAAATGCCCTGAAATTATAGAACAATGGAGCAAAAGGAATCTATTTTTGGATTTCAGAACCAGAGATCAGTTGAGCATCATACACATTTTTACAGTGAACCCATCCTTGTAGTACAGGAATTTCAGTTCTCTATGCTTGGTCAATCTTTAGCCAAACTTGCGGTTAGAAAGGCAAAATAAGAAGATAAAAGAGAAAAATGAACAGAATAAAATTGTTCATTCCCAGGATGGAAACCATTGTGTTTCATCATCTTATCTGAAAGCCACTTTAAAAGTCTGCATATCAAAGTCTGTCCTGCTGAGAATCTGCTCCTCAAGGAATTTCTGTAGAATAGACACAAAAGATGTAAACATATCCAGACTTTTTTTTCACACTCTCCATGCTATACCAGCTGATACACAGAGACAGATAATCTTTTGATGGAGATAGATGTCTATAAAGTCAAGAAAAACCCAGAAAGGTGTGTGAAGGGCTCAATAACATAGAAATGTAGCAACTCCTAGCCAGTATACGGTTCCTTAGAGATCATGTATAGCTTTCAAGTGTTATACCAGCTTTATCTATTCTCAGCTAAGGATGAGTTAGAATCTAAGGATCAGCTGCTGGCTTTTATGAATGGCCATTTTGTTGTTCGTAGCAAAAATTAGATGCATCAGAAACCTTATCCCAGCAGACAGAATTTTTAGAAAACACAGTATTGAAATAAAGTATTAGGAAGTTTTTGAAGTTTGTTTATGTTCATGCATCTTGTAGGGAAAAAAACAAAACAACAACAACAAACCAAACAAACAAAAACCCCAAACCAACCAAACAAAAAAACCCACCAAAACCCACAAACAGTTGAACACCTGCTTTCTGTAGATTAAAATAATCAGTAAAATCCAGCAATGTAACTGATTTATGCAGTCTTTTGCTGCACTGCTATGTTAATAGGAGTTGTGATATTGAGATTTATGATGCTAATGTAATTCCAAATTTTGCAATTCACTCTCTTTCAGAGAGCAGTTAGAGCCCAGAGCATGGACTCAAGATTCTGGATGCAGTATCCAACATTTCTCCCAGCTTACTGTATTACACTGTGCAGAGTGGTTTTTTCCTCCAGGCTTTCTTCATATGGGAGAGCCATTACTTCTTTCTCTTACAATTTATTGTTTATAGAACACCCCTGTTTCACAAGAATTGATCATCACTCCAACAGGAAACTTAAAAATATGTCTAAAATATTCTCCTTTCAAAGTCTAGGGAGCGCTGCTTACTACTTGGCTACATATCTAAATCGGGCACACAAAATCATTAAATATACTCACAAGATTGCTCGCTCTGGTGTCACTCTGAACCAATCATAGACAATGAAATTTTAATGTGTATAATAGGAGCCCCAAGAGTAAACACCTTGATTTACAGAAAATGGTGTATTAGCTCAGGCTTAGCACCACAAAAACACAGCATTGTAGTTAGCCTGAAGTACATACTGTGGAGCAATCCTCCTGACATACCCTAGGCTGTCAATTTGTCCCTGATCCTCATTTGTCACATTCAGTCAGTCATACCTTGCTCCAAATAGCATATAGCCTACAGCAGGCAGGGCTGGATGTCTGCTGAGTTGCCCCAGTTTTCTGAATGATATTAGATCTTTGCATCCTTTGAATTTCTTGCCAATAGTGAATACAATAGTCTTCATCACAAAGGAACTGGAAGATAGGCTTATTTTAAGCTGACACATATTCAGAGTTGTGTTTGACTGAAAGCAATGTCATTAAGAAAATACTCTGCTGAATACTAAATAGCTCTAACCATAGAATTGAAGAATAATTTAGGTTGGGAGGGACCTTCAGTAGCCACCTAGCCCAGTCCCTAGTTCAAAGCAGGACTGACTACATCACACTTGCCAAAGCATTGTTCAGTGTCATGAACACCTCCAAGGAAGGAGATTTCCCCACCTCTCCTTGTTAACTTGTGTTTGATCATCCTTGTCATGAAAAAGCTTTTCTTAGCACCAAGTCAGAATATCCCAAGTTCCAGCTGATGCACACTGTCTCTGACCCATTCATTGGCTACCTCCAAAAAGGGCCTCACTCCTTCTTATCAGTGTCCTGCAAGCAAGCAGCCACAGAGAGGAACAAGATCCCCCTCAGTCTTCTCCAGGCTACTGTTTCTTCAGCCTTGCTCATGTCAGGTATTAGCACTCTGATTATCCTGGTAGCTCTTCTGCCTTTACAAACTGTCCATGGCATGACACTTTTTCTTGTGTATCCTGTCTTTTAGAACTTTGTCAAGGGTGTCCATACTGGAGCAACAACTAACATCTCTTGGAAGAGAAAAATTGTAACTCTCCTTACTCAAACCCTGAGCCCAGAGCTCAGAAGGGTACTGTTTCTAATATCATAAGCTGTTAAAATTAGTTGCCAGTAACTTGAATATTTTCCCTTCTATTTGAAAAAGCAGCTCTCCCTAAATAGGATTATAATTTTTAGCATAGATTATTTTATTTTTTAAATTAAAACTAACATGGTAGAAATTTTCCTTTACAGCATGAAACAAAAACGGCATATTCACAAATACGTCTGATTTCTTTCCCCTTGATCAGTCCACCTTGAAATATGTTCTGCATTACTTACCAATAGCAATGAGAGCATGATGGCATAGAATATTGGCACATTTGTCAGAGATTTTTCTGCAGCCATGGACACATGCCCAGTTTTAAATTGTCTGGCATACCAATTACAAGGGTACCAAGTACTGCAATCAAGGAGATTCTACTGTGCAATTTAAAGCCAGGCTTGCTTCCATGACTGTAGTTAGTTTCTGTAAGTTCTGTGACTGCCAGAAACATTATGTCATGGGATAAGTTTTGGTTACAGAACCATTGTCTCAGGGACAATTCTTAGATCACTCTTTCATGTTTTATTGTCACATGCTGTGTCATCTACAACTTAACCTACAGCTCACCCTCCCTCCAAGCATGGACAAAGTTATCTCTTCTCATTAATTCATTAATCAGTAATGAATGGTTTTATCTGTATTTCCCTCTGATCTCACCATGGTGCTAAATAAGCAACTTCCCACCTACTTTACATCTTCTGATCCACTCCTTTCCGCAAGTAAATAATTTGAAGATCTCCACTTCTTCCTTGCAAGCATGTTTCACATACCCAAAGACATTTCCCTGCACTCTTTAAGACCCATAATATAGCCCAAATCTGAACTATGTCCCCAGCTGGCAGAGGCAAGGGCAAAACTCAGCAGCCCAGTTTTACCAAGCCCAGTCTCAAAGAAGGCTGGTTGGAGAAAATTAAGACAGACCTATAAGGAGAAATGAGAAAGAAAAATGTAGCAGCATGCCATAGGAAAAAACCATTTCTACTTTAAAGGATAATTTGGGTTCTTCTTTCACATGGGATAAGAGTTAGATCAGCATAGATTTGTGCAAAAAAAGTGATACAATAGAATTCACACATTGACTCTCATTCAGCGATGCAGTGCATGGTCTATTGGTCTTAACGTCCTACAAATGCATTAATAACCTCAGAAAGATCTTAAGCTTGGTTATCTCCTCTTCTGAAAAGTTGAAGAGTTTGGAGTCTCTGTGTGGCAAATCATGTCAAAGCATTTCTTGTGCCTGAATATAAATATAGGGTAAGGGCAGACACATGCCCAAGTTCAGTCTGAATGAGGAAAATGTTTCTGATCTACTTCTGTAATGCAGACATTTATATTTGTAGCTGCTCCAGAATGGCCCTGAATGGAACATTCATGCCAAACAATGCAATATCAATAATCATTATATGTACTGAGGCCAAACTATACCTGGAAAGGGAATGCCAGTTTACTGCAGTTGGTGCAGCTGCCTCTTTGCAGCAGTGACAAACTCAAAAGGCAAAAAATCTGTAGTATTTCCAGGCATATTTCTGCTATGCATGGAGCAAAGACAGTCCAGGAGCATGGCTTAGACGCTTACTGCCCAGCAGCAGTTGTCTTGATTTTTCATATCCTCTGCCTTCTGGGCATTTTATTCCCCTGAGCAGACTAGAAGCAGAAGCCGGTGCACCACTGTCAGTTTTGGTGCTAACACCCAAGGCAGAAGTATCAATCTGAGTGTATTTACTGCTATCTCTTTCCTCAGGCAGGTCATGGCCTCCCACACCAATGCTATGGCACTGCTATGGCTGCTGGGGGAAAACAGAAGGTTGAAAGAGGGATCTTGCTTTTCAGTTGTTTTTTTCTTTTGCACCATAGGACAAAGATGAAGTGTGACACTGCAATGTCACTGTTTCCTGCATATAATCTTAATGTTGTCTTTTAAAGCAATATTTTTAAGGAAAGAGAAACGATGGAAATTTCCTATAGCCCTGAGACAACATTCAGAAAAGGAAAAGCCAAGTCTTTTGTTTTCTCTAGATAACAGATTCACACAGCCTCTTGCACTATTCCCCTGCATTTTAGGGTAAGCTGACTGCAGTTGCTCGTTCTCTTGCCATCTATTTCATGTGCAATGACAACTTTTAACCAGTCACTGTGGTCCTAGGAAAAGGGAAACAGTTTCTCCAACACTTTCAGTTCTTGAATGTAAAAGGGGTTAAGAGTGAAGCTAGGAACTGGAGGTCTTGAGTGAAGAGCACCACTAAGAGTAGAGCGAAGAGAGAAGCATTAATGGGGAGAAAAGAAAGAAGATCAGAAGAAGAAGAACAGTTGTGGTCTTTGATCCATTTTCTGATATGTTCAATGGTACTACCATCACAAGCTGCAACAGAAGGAACATCAGTACATGTCTCCCTAGACGTGGGTTTGGCTGCAGCACTAGTTTTGGGGGCAGCAAAACTAACAAAGCCAAGTTTCGTATGGATACGTGTCTCACATCTGAATTTCCTTATGCCTAAAAGCAAAATCCCCAATCAATGTTTTCTCCAAGGCTAATGCATTTTTAAATGTGGATTGCATGTGACTTCTGTTCCTTAAATTCTTCACCAGGGTACAAACCCACTCCTCTTTTCTATTGGGTTTCTTCTCTACCCAAGTACCTATCTATTTGGTCTCTACTTCTAGCCTATACAAATACAGTTGGCTTCAATTTTTTACAACAGAACCAATATACAATAAGAAGATGTATAACAAGAAAAGTATGTCTGCATAAGGTCCATTTCCTCATGAAATCAGTGTCAAGAAATTAAAAAGAAAAGGTTCTCTGTGCAGACTACTGACATTACCAGTGTCAAATTAGGTAATGATCATAAATTAGGTAATTATCCACAAAAATCCCTTTTAGACATTCCTATGCATGATTTTTCATTTCGCAAGTGGGAAACTTAGGGAGCAAATATCTTCCAAAAGCCAAATAATACCATTTACTGTTGTGGATAAAAGGTAGAAATTGCATGCTTCAAACCTGCTATAAAAGAGCATGAGTTTTTCCCTACAGTTTTGCCAAAACTCATCAAGCATACAAACTTCTAACCATTGCAGATCAAGGCTGCTAGACAATTTCATATACATGGAAGATTTTACCCTGATTTCCAGGAGCTCACAGTCCTCTGTTAGATGCAATGAGCAACACAGGCTAGAAAAGAGTTGAGTTTACAGAAGAAAATATTCTGAAACTTTTTTTAGAGGTGTGATATGAGATATTAATA
>WBNM01042486.1:0-15348 GCA_013399055.1 Ramphastos sulfuratus | reverse complement strand
TATTTGCTAATTAATCAACTCTACAGATTATTTGCTAATAAACTCTGAAGATTACTTGCTAACTAATAAACTTCATAGATTATTAATTAATAAACTGTGCAGATTATTTGCTAATTTATCAACTCTACAGATTATTTACTAATAAACTCTACAGATTACTTGCTAATAAACTGAATAGATTATTTACTAATTAATAAACTGTACAGATTATTTGCTAATTAATCAACTCTAGAGATTATTTACTAATAAACTTTACAGATTACTTGCTAATAAACTGAATAGATTATCTACTAATTAATAAACTGTACAGATTACTAATAAACTCCACAGATTATTTGCTAACTAATAATCTGCATAGATTATTTATTAATTAATAAGATGTACAGGTTATTTACTAATAAACTGTATACATTATTTACTAATAAACTCTACAGGTGATTTGCTAACTAATAAATTGCATAGATTATTTACTAATTAATAAACTGTGCAGGTTATGTGCTAATAAACTGCACAGATTATTTAGTAGCTAATAAAATCTACAGATTAATAATAAGGTATATAGATTGTTTACTAAAAAACTCTGCAGATTATTTGCTAAGGGTACAGATTATTATAATCAAAGAATAATTTTAGCTGGTCTTTAGTATGACCAGATAAAAATAAACACAAATTCTGTTCTGATTCCAGACCTACTATAAATAAGAAGGACCTGGAGCTGCTGGAGAGGGTTTAGAGGAGGCCACAAAGGTGCTCAGAGGGGTGGAGAGGCTCCCCTGTGGGACAGGCTGAGAGAGTTGTGGCTGTGCAGCCTGGAGAAGAGAAGGCTGCAGGGAGACCTTAGAGCAGCCTTGCAGTGCCTGAAGGGGCTGCAGGAGAGCTGGGGAGGGACTTGTGACAAGGGCTGGGAGTGACAGGATGAGGGACAATGGATTGAAGCTTGAGGAGGGGAGATTGAGAGTGGAGAGTAGGAACAAATTCTCCACAGTGAGGGTGGTGAGACACTGGCACAGGTTGCCCAGGGAGGGTGTGGCTGCTCCCTCCCTGGAGGTGTTCAAAGCCAGGTTGGAAGAAGCCCTGAGCAGGCTGGTGGAGGAGATGTCCCTGCCTATGGCAGGGGCTTGGAACTGGATGGTCTTGAAGGTCCCTTCCAACCCAACCTGTTCTAGAAGGAGAGACTGAGGCTGAGGCAGTTGAGGTTGTGCAGCCTGGAGAGGAGAAGGCTCCCAGGTGACCTTCTTGTGGCCTTGCAGGATCTGAAGGGGGCTACAAGAAAGCTGGGGAGGGACTTTTTAGGCTGTCAGGGAGTGAGTGATAGGACTGGGGGCAATGGAAGAAAGCTAGAAATGGGTAGATTCAGACTGGATGTTAGGAAGAAGCTTTTCAGCGTGAGGGTGGTGAGAGCCTGGCAGGGGTTGCCCAGGGAAGTGGTGGAAGCCTCATCCCTGGAGGTGTTCAAGGCCAGGCTGGATGAGGCTGTGGCCAGCCTGATCTAGTGTGAGGTGTCCCTGGGCATGGCAGGGGGTTGGAACTGGATGAGCCTTGTGGTCCCTTCCAACCCTGCCTGATTCTAAGATTCTGTGATTCTAAGATTCTGTGATTTTGTGATTCTCAGATTCTACGATTCTAAGATTCTAAGACTCTAAAGACTATGACCCTAGGACATGTTCTTTGCAGTGAGGGTGGTGAGACACTGGCACAGGTTGCCCAGGGAGGTTCTGGAGCACAGAAGCACAGAATGTGATCTTTGATCATATTCTGTGCTTCTGTGCTCCCCAGCCTCCCTGAAGGTGTTCAAGGCCAGGCTGGATGAGACCTTGAGCAAGCTGTGCTGGTGGGAGCTGTCCCTGCCCGTGGCAGGAGGTTGGAACTGGCTGAGCTTTGAGGTCCCTTCCAACCTTACCATTCTGTGATTCTATGTTCCAGTGTCACTGCCATGCTGTATGGGACTCAGCAAGGCTCTGCTAGCTGTGGCACACAGGCTGGGGGAGCTGGCAGAGCTTCCTGCTGCCTTGGCTGGAGCCCTGGCTCAGGACAGGCTCTCTGTGACCTCCTGCACAGGACGTGTCAAGTGAAAGAGGCCAGAGGGAGTGGATGGGACTTGTTCCCCAGCCG
The DNA here is from genome assembly GCA_013399055.1 of Ramphastos sulfuratus. NCBI lineage: Eukaryota > Metazoa > Chordata > Aves > Piciformes > Ramphastidae > Ramphastos > Ramphastos sulfuratus. The sequence continues at coordinate 13,236 of WBNM01042486.1, read as the reverse complement.
TGAGCCGCACCCCGCTTCTCGCAGCTGCCCTGCTACAGCAGCACATGGGCTGCAGCAGCTGCTGTGCTGCTTCTTGTTCGTGGCTGCAGGGCAGGAATACTTGCACAGCAGTCCTGCATGCAGCCTGGCTGTTCAGGCTGGAGGCACACACCAGGATCTGCCCTGGCAGAAGCCTGCATCTGTGTACACTCAGTGCTTTTGTTTTTCCCCTCTTTGAGTGCAAATACAAAGCACACTTTTCAGATCCCCTGCAGTGATTGTCAGAGATGTTGACTGAAAGCAGTGGGAGCTGTAGTTTAACACTCCTGGAGATGTGGTCATGAGTGCAAACAGGCTGCTGAAGCTTTGTGTAGGCTCCAGGGCTTTTGATTTAGGCACCCAGGTTTGAGTACCCAACTTGACAAGGTTTGCTGTGCTGAATGTGGTCAAAGGCTCTGAGTGACTCTGGAAAGCTGTTCAGTAAATGGTCCCACAGTGCTGTCACTTCTCATTGCTTAGAGCTTCTTTTCTTGAGGTCTAAAAAATCATTTTCTTCTTAAAAAGATGCTAAAAATATTTTTTTTTCCTTAGGCAAATCTAAAAATATTTTATTCTTAAGAAGACCTCAAAGAGTTCTGGAAATCTTAAGAAGATCTTTTAAAAAGAAAAAGATCTTTCTTTTTCTGGAGAAGATTTAGAAGGTCTTCTAGAAGACTTTTCTTCTTAGGAAGAGCTAAAAGATTGCTAAAAATCTTCTTAAGAAGATCTACAAAATCTTCTTCCATTTTTCTTCTTAAGAAGAACTATAAGATTTCTAAAATCCTTTGCTTAAGATCCTTTTTCTTTCTTTTTTTTTTTTTTTTCCCCCAAAGAAGGTCTAGAAAATCTTCCAGAAGTTTTCTTCCTAGGAAGGCCTCAATGACTTCTAAAAATCTTTTCTTAAGAATATCTAAAAAAATCTTTTTTTTTCCCTTAAGATCTGGAAGACCTCCTGTAAAGAGCTTCTTTACTTAAGAAGGTTTCAAAGATGTCTAAAATCTTTTTCTTAAGAAGAGCTAAAAAAAAAAAAATCTTTTTTTTTTTTTTTCTAAAGATCTGGAAGATCTTCTGTGAAGATCTAAAAGATTCTTCTTGGTGGCAAGCAACAGGACTAAGGGAGTTTCAGGCTGGCTACCAGGAGATCAGGGCTGTGCAGGTGAGCAGAGGAGGCTGAGGGCAGAGCTCATTGCTCTCTGCAGCTGCCTGCAGGGAGGTTGCAGTGAGGAGGGGACAGCCTCTGCTGCGTGGTGCCAAGGGACAGCAGCAGAGGAAATGGTTCCAAGCTGCTCCAGGGGAGGCTCAGGCTGCAGCTCAGTCCCCATCCCTGGGGTGTTCCAGCAGTGTGGACCTGGCACTTAAGGACATGGTTTAGTGCTGACCCTGCAGTGCTGGGTTGAGGGTTGGACTGGATGAGCTTGGAGGTCTTTTCCAACCAGATCTATTCTATGATCCTGTGGTTTCTAAAAACCTCCTTTCTTAAGAAGATCTAAAAGACCTTCTCACACCACTCACTAAGCAGCTGGCAGCCAGAGCAGCAAGCTGCCATAACTGATGCTGTGCAACACAGAGAGCTTTTCCATCACTGAGCACAGCAAGTAGAAGAAGAAACGATGAGATCTGAGTCTACCCAGCCTGTCCTGGTGCAGGACAGTAACCCTTGCTGCAAGGCTGCACTCAGGCTCAGAGGGCAGGCTGATTGCAGAGCAAGGCAGCTGGCTCCCTCCCCGAGCCACAGGGACAGCCACACGCTGTTTGTGCTTGCACTCACACCACCCTGGGCTATGATTCCACCCAGCTCAGCAGGGCTGGGCTTGGTCACTGCCTGGATATGAGATTTACAAAAGGCCTGCTGCAGGAAGTGGGTTTGGTGAGTCAGCAGCTTAGACTGAGTAATTTGGCACTAGTGCCAGGTGGGATGGAGACACTGGGTTCTGGATAGGCCACCCTCTTGGTGCCATACAACACTGAAGTTCTTGAAGACTCCAAAGTCTTTTCCACCTGGAACTAAATCCCTGGGCAAGGAATGTGCTGCCTGCCCCCAGTTTATTTGTGTGAGTATCACACAGCTGCTTAGCACAGGTAAATGACCTCCCAAAGCAGCTGCTGGGCTGGACAGTGTGGAAAAGCTTTTGCTAGCACAGAGGACTGCTGTGCTCCAGAGCTGCTCTGTGCTTTCCAGCTCTGGCAGCTGCTCTCAGCAAAGCTCATGGAATCCTAGACTGGACCTCCAGAGGTCATGGAGCCCAACCTCTCATCTAATCCAACCTCTCAAAGCAGGCTTGGGGGACACAACCAAGGCCAGTGCAATGATCTGGCTACAACAGTCCACTTGCTCTGCTGAAGCTCTTCATTCACCAAACCTCAGCTGCTTTTATTCCAGGCCTAATATGAACACTAGGGATAGTGGGAAATACACAGAACCACAAAATGGTTTAGGTTGGAAGTGACCCCAAAGCTCAGCCAGTTCCAACCCCCTGCCATAGGCAGGGACACCTCCCACTAGTACAGGTCACTCAAGGACTCATCCAGCCTGGTCCTGAACACCTCCAGGAAGGCTGTGGAGCACAGAAGCACAGAATGTGATCAAAGATCACATTCTGTGCTTCTGTGCTCCATAACCTCCCTGGGCAACCTGTGCCAGTGTCTCACCACCCTCACTGCAAACAACTTCCTAACATCCAGTTTCAATCTGCCCTCTGCCAGTTCAGACCCATTTTTCCTCCTACTGCCATCACAAGCCCTCATCAATAGTCCCTCCCCAGCCTTCCTGGAGCCCCCTTCAGATCCTGCAAGGCCACTCCAAGCTCCCCTGGAAGCCTTCTCTTCTCCAGGCTGCAAAGCTCCAACTCTCTCAGCCTGTCCTCAGAGCAGAGCTGCTGCAGCCCTCTTGATTTTCCTCCTGGGTGAATCTGGAGCTCTGTGGTCAATCTGCTGCAGGGCTCTTAGTAGCCTCTGGGCTTGTCACTGACTGCTGGAGTCTGAGAAGTGTGGGGATAAAAGAGATCTTCAGTGCCTCTTCCTTTGACTTGCTTGCTTCAAGGAGGCTTTGAACACTCTTTCTGCTGTGCAGCCTCTTGCTCCCTGCAACCAAGCCCACCTTACAGATTCAGCAGCAGCTTCTCTTTGGCAGAAGCTTCTCATACAGGGTCACTGAGACCAAAATAATTTATATTCACTGCCACACGTTATGGAAATTCAATTCTTTGTAAGTGAAAAAACAACCTTCTAGACAGAGAAGTCACTGAGTGAGTTGGAGAAACAGCACTTGACTCTTCTCAGCCTTGGAACTCAGGAGGGCAACAAAGCTGGGGAAGGGTCTGGAGAAGAGGGCTGGGGAGGAGCAGCTGAGGGAGCTGGGGGTGTGCAGTGTGGAGCAGAGGAGGCTGAGGGCAGAGCTCATTGCTCTCTGCAGCTCCCTGAGAGGAGGCTGCAGGCAGCTAGGGGTTGGGCTCTGCTCCCTAGGCTCAGGTGATGGAAGGAGAGGAAATGTCCTGAAATTGTGCCAGGGGAAGGTTAGGTTGGAGAGGAGGAAAAATGTCTTTGGTGCCAGAGTGGTGAGGGATTGGCAGAGGCTGCCCAGGGAGGTGGTGGAGTGCCCATGGCTGGAGGTGTTGCAGAAAGCTGTGGCCATGGCACCTGGGGCCAGGGTTTGGTGGCCATGGTGGGGTTGGGCTGCTGGCTGGACTGGGTGAGCTTGGGGAGCTTTTCCAATCCTAACAATTCTATGGTTCTGTGATGCTGAGGGCAGAGCTTATTGCTCTTTACAGCTCCCTGAGAGGAGGCTGCAGTCAGGAGGAGTTGGGCTCTGCTCTTATCACCAGCAATAGGACAGGAGAAATTGGCCTGAAATTGTGCCAGGGGAGGGTTAGGTTAGAGATAAGGAAAAAATGTCTTTGGTGCTTGAGTGGTCAGGGATTGGCAGAGGCTGAAAACCTCTTTGGTGCCAGAGTGGTGAGGGATTGGCAGAGGCTGCCCAGGGAGGTGGTGGAGTGCGCATGCTTTGAGGTGTTGCAGAAAGCTGTGGCCATGACACCTGAGGAGAGGGTTTGGTGGCCATGGTGGGGCTGGGCTGATGGTTGGACTGGATCAGCTTGGAGAGCTTTTCCAACCCAAACAATTCTGTGATCCTCGACAGTGCTTAGAACACATACAGCACAGAAACAGTGTCTGCTCTCAGGCTGTCTCTGAGAGCTTCATTTCCTCCCAGAGGAGCAGCTGCAGCAAGCACTGAACCCTCTCCGGTTTCCCATAGACTTCACAAGAAAAGGCTCTTGCAGCTGAGTGCCCTTTCAAGCCAAACCTATCATTAAGTGCTTTTCCAATTAAGAAGAAATTAGAAGCTGCTTGTCATCTCCAGCCTGGGTCAGGAGAAGTCACAGCAGTGAACTCCTGCAGCTGATGCCATGAGCATACACAATCTGCTGCTGCAGAGGAGGCTCGGGGAGGTGCACTTCTGAAAAGTGAGACAACCTGCAGGGCTGCAGGCTCCAGCTTGTCCCTCTGGTGAAGGTATGCACAAACATTCATGTCTACAAGTATTCATTAGAGAGAGTTTACAACATACCTCCCCGGAGCCATGCGGAGCTGCTCTGCGCTCTCCGGGTACCAGCCGTGCCCCCCACGCCCCTGCCAGCCCCAGCCAGGGCACTGCCCTCAGGCCTGCCTGTGAGGACACAGCAGCTGCTGCTTCCTGCTGAAAAATACACCCAAACCCTGCCTGGGGTAGGAACAGGAGGAGGCAGCTGTAGTTAACTGGTGATTTAGAGGCTAGCTAGAGAGTGATGCCTCTAAGCGAGCCAAAGGATGTAACCTGAAGCATTTTCTGATGCTTTTCTGAGCAAGAGCAGAATTTGTTGCAACTAATTTGCTGATGACAACAATTTCTCATCTGCCTCAGCTGAGACAGCAGGGCTGGGCTCTGGCAAGGCACTGAACTAAATGGCAAGAAAACTGCCATTTTTGGGTGGGGAATGGCTGAGAGCAGCCCTGAGGAACAGGCCCTGGGGGTCTGGGGTGAGGAAAAGCTCAAGATGAGGCTGCAGTGTGAGTGCAGCCCAGACAGCAACTGTGTGCTGGGCTGCAGCAAGAGCAGTGTGGGCAGCAGGGCAAGGGAGGGGATTGTGCCCCTTTGCTCTGCTCTCCTCAGACCCCAGCTGCAGTCCTGTGTGCAGTTCTGGAGCCCCCAGCACAGGAAGGACATGGAAGTGTTGGAGCCAGTGCAGAGGAGCCCACCAAGATGCTGAGAGGGCTGCAGCAGCTGTGCTGTGAGGACAGGCTGAGAGAGTTGGGGCTCTGCAGCCTGGGGAGGAGAAGGCTTCCAGGAGAGCTTGGAGTGGCCTTGCAGGATCTGAAGGGGGCTCCAGGAAGGCTGGGGAGGGACTATTGACAAGGACAATAAAATGAAAAGGGACAATGGGTTCGAGGTGTCAGAGGGGAGGTTGAAAGTGGATGTTAGGAGGAAGTTGTTTGCAGTGAGGGTGGTGAGACACTGGCACAGGTTGCCCAGGGAGGTTGTGGAGCACAGAAGCACAAAATCACACTTAGGTCACATTCTGTGCTTCTGTGCTCCACAAGCTCCCTGGAGGTGTTCAGGATCAGGCTGGATGAGACCTTGAGTGACCTGTTCCAGTGGGAGGTGTCCCTGCCTATGGCAGGGGGTTGGCACTGGCTGAGCTTTGAGGTCCCTTCCAACCTTCCCATTCTATGATTCTATGAACTATCACTGTGCTCAGTACCAGAGGAAGCCTGATGTGAACCCTGGGTGCTCTCTGAGAGGAGAAGGCCCTGGTAGGTTGCTCTTGGTGCCAGTCTACCTCTCTCTCAGTTCTCCAGACTGTTGTTAGCAGGTGGTCCAGTTCAGTAATTCAGAGAACCATAGAATCACAGAAGGGGTTGGGTTGGAAGGGACCTTAAAGCTCATCCACTTCCACCCCCCTGCCATGGGCAAGGACACCTCCCACCAGCACAGCTTGCTCAAGACCCCATCCAGCCTGGCTTCCAACACTTGCAGGTCTGGAGCCTCTNTCCACACTTTGAGCCTCTACAGCTGCTCTGGGCAGCCTGTTCCAGTGCCTCAGCACCCTCATGGGGAAGAATTGCTTCCTGATGGCCAATCTAGATCCAGCTTCTTCCAGTCTGAAGCCATCAGCCCCTGTCTGGTCACTCCATGCCTTTGTCAAAAGTCCCTCTCCAGCTCTCCAGTCTCCATCTCCCCTCTCCCAGCTTCAATCCTTTGTCCCTCATCCTGTCATTCCCAGCCCTTGTCCAAAATCCCTTCCCAGCTCTCCTGGAGCCCCTTCAGGTACTGGAAGGCTGCTCTGAGGTCTCCCTGCAGCCTTCTCTCCTCTCAGCCTGCCTTCAAAGCAGAGATGCTTTAGCTCTCTGATTATCTCTGTGGCCTCCTCTGGACTTCCCCTAACAAGTCCATATCCTTGTGCTGGGGACTCCAGAGCTGCCCCAGCACTGCAGGGGGGGTCTGAGCAGAGCACAGCAGAGGGGCAGTATCCCCTCCCTGTGCTGCTGCTCACACTGCTGGGGATCAGCCCAGGGCATGGCTGGCTCTAGGCTGGCAGTGCTCAGAGCTGAGCTTCTCCTCACCCAGCACCCCAAGAAGGGAGATGAGCTTTGTGAAGTCCTGGGTGTCAAAGCTTTCCCTATGGACTGTAAGAATGTTGTAAGGAAATGTAAGAGGAGAAGGAATTGTCAGGAAATGCCAACATTGCTCTGGCAGAGAGGAGAGGGACAGAAAGGAAAGGCAAACAGAAAGCAGCTCAAGCACCTGAGCCCATGACACTGCAATGGGTGCCCTGGGGAGGGATTGCAGAAATGGCTGCAGCCAGATAGCAGTCAGCCCTGCTTACCTGTGGCCTTTGCAGCACTCTGATGCAGAGAAGGATTGGTTACTACTCATTTCAGCAGAGACTGCCAGAGACTAAGGAACTGATGTCCTCTGTCCCTGGAGTTTCACCTTGGCTGCTGCCTGCATTTGCTGTTCTGAGGCACTGCAGCTGATCCTCTCAGAGGGTCCCTTTCTGTGTGGATTGCTCCTTGCAGAAGAGGCTGTCAGGGAGCAGAAAACTGCTGTAACCCTTTGGGGGTCTGAGCAGTAAATGCTGCTCTGCTCTGTGCTTCGGCAGAGGATGCTGCAGTAAGCCACAGGCGTCCTCTGCAGGGGAGAGGGAGCAGAGGGGGTCAGGAGCTTCACAGCGAGTGGGGGGCATTAAGAGCAGTGTGGGCAGCAGGTCCCCCTCTGCTCTGCCCTGGTGAGGGCACAGCTGCAGTATTGTGGCCAGTTCTGGGCTTAAGAGGGACAGGGATCTGCTGGAGAGTGTAACAGAGCCTACAGAATCACAGCATCACCCAGGCTGGCAAAGCTCCTCAGGAGCACCAAGCCCAGCCCAGATCCCTGCTCTGCAAGGCTCAGCCTAAACCACAGCCCCAAGCACCACATCCAAACCATCCTTACACACACCCAGGCTGGGTGACTCCAGCACCTCCCTGGGCAGCTCATTCCAGTCCCTGACCACTCTCTCCATGAAAAACTTTTTCCTAATGTCCAATCTAAACCTCCCCAGCCTCAGCTTGAGGCCATTCCCCCTTGGCCTGTCTCCTGTTCCCTGTGAGCAGAGCCCAGCAGCAGCCTCTCCACAGTGTCCCTTCAGGTAGCTGCAGACAGCAGAGAGCTCTGCCCTCAGCCTCCTCTGTTCCACACTAACCATCCCCAGCTCCTGCAGTCTCTCCTCACCAGATTTACTCTCCAGGCCCTTCACAGCTTCCCTGTTCTCCTCTGCACTGGCTCCAGCACCTCCACATCCCTCTTGTACTGAGGTGCCCCAAACTGAACACAACACTGAGCTGTGGCCTGAGCAGAGCAGAGCCCAAGGGCACAATCCCCTCCTGCTGGGCACAGCATTTCTGATCCCAGCCAGGATGCCTTTGCCTTTCTGTGCCAGCTGGGCACTGCTGGCTCACATTCAGCTGCTTGTCCATTTGGCCAGCTGCTGGCCCCTTTCTGCCAGGCAGCTACAAGGATGCTGGAACCTCTGTGTAGTGAGGAGAGGCTGAGAGCCCTGGGGCTGGTTAGCCTGGGGAAGAGAAGGCTGAGAGGGGAGCTGAACAATGTCTATCAATATCTGAGGGGTGAGGGTCAAGCAGAAGGGGCCAGGCTCTGTTCAGTGGTGTCCTGTGACAGGACAAGGAGCAATGGACACAAACTGAAGCCCAGGAAATTCCACCTCAACAGGAGGAGAAACTTCTTTGGTGTGAGGGTGACAGAGCCCTGGAGCAGGCTGTCCAGGGAGGTTGTGGAGTCTCCTTCTCTGGAGGCCTTGCAAACCTGCCTGGACATGCTCCTGTGTGATTTACTCTGTGTGACCCTTATCTAGCAGGGAGTTGGACTCAATGACCTTTAGAGGTCCCTCCCAACCCCTCCTGTTCTCTCATTCCTGGTTGCATAACTGTACTGATGTCTGCTTGGAGCTTTTCAGCACAGGAAAGGGATCAAACTTCTGGGAAAGCAGCAGCTGCACAGCAGCCAAACCCTTGCTGGATGTGATGTGAACACTGCTCAGAGGCTTCCAGCTCCTGAGGAAGCTGTGTGGTGCCTCACAGCCCCAGTGCAAGTGCTTGGCTGGCTAAGCCCTCAAAGGACATAAGACATCTTCCTCATTCCCAACTTGTTTATTACTGAAGAGATGGGGGAAAAAAAACAAACAAACAACAAAGCAACCCCAAATCTGAAAAAAACTCCACCACAGAACAAACAGAGGCAGGGAAATTGTGATTTGACCTCATCTCCTGTGTGTGATTTATTTTCCTGCCCCAGGAAAGCTGTGAGTAAAACATAAACTCCTCACCTGCACAGCACAGGTTGGCACTTTGAAGGGACTCTCTGTTAGATGCTGCCAGCTGAGTCTCTCTCTCTGCTTTGCCCAGCCCACACTGTTCTCAGTGCTCTGTGAGCTGGCATGGTCAGACCCAGCCAGCTGCACAGCCCCATGCAGCTGCTCACAAGCTGGTCCCCAGCCCCAGGTGGGATGGGAAGAGGAACAAGGATGCATTAAGAAGAGTGTGGCCAGTAGGTCAAGAGAGGTTTTCTCCCTCTGTGCTGCACTGCTGAGGCCTCACCTGCAGTACTGGGTCCAGTTCTGGGCTCCCCAAAAGGATAAAGAACTACAGCAGAGTCCAGCCCAGGGCCACTGAGATGCTGAGGGCACTGCAACAGCTCTCATGGGAGCAGAGGCTGAGAGAGCTGGGGCTGGTTAGCCTGGAGAGGAGGAGGCTGAGGGGGGTCTGGGCAATGCTTGTGAACTGCTAAGGGGTAGGGGGCAGGAGGATGGGGCCAGACTCTTCTCACTGGTGCCCAGAGACAGGACAGGCACAGACTTGACCATAGGAAATTCCATCTAAACATGAGGAGGAACTTCTGTACTGTGAGGGTGGCAGAGCCCTGGAGCAGGCTGCCCAGAGAGGCTGTGGAGTCTGCATCTCTGGAGGCTTTCAAGGCTCACCTGGGTGTGTTCCTGTGTGCCCTGCCCTGGGTGGTCCTGCTCTGGAGGGGAGGTTGGAGTTGATGATCTTCAGTGGTCCCTTCCAACCCCTCCCATGCTGTGATCTTGTGAAAATGCAAAACCTCATGGGCTGAGGTGAGGAGAGACTAAGAGGACAGCAGGAAGAGAGAAGAAAGAGGAGTGACAAGAAGATAGATGAGGTAATTCATCAAATGGCTGATACAAAACCCCACCCTCTGGCTTGACTCCATTGTGCATCAAAACCCACCTGTGCCTGCCCAGACCAGCCCTTACCCCCCTTATGCAGTGGGCATGGTGTCAGGATGGTGTCAGGTACCCTGCTGGCTCCTCAGGGCCAGCTTCCTGGGAGAAAATCAGCCCTGTCCTAGCCAAGGGCAGGACATGATCACAGAGTCACAGAATCACAGAGTGTTAGAGGCTGGAAGGGACCTCCAGAGCTCATCCAGTCCAAACTCCCTGCCAAGCAGCATCACCCAGGACAGGGCACACAGGAACACATCCAGGTGGATTTGGAATGTCTCTAGAGAAGGAGATTCCACAGCCTGGGCAGCCTGCTCCAGGGCTCTGCCACCCTCCCACCAAAGAAGTTTCTCTTCATAGAATCATAGAATGGTTTAGGTTGGAAGGGAGCTCAAAGCTCAGCCAGTTCCAAGCCCCTGGCATAGGCAGGGACACCTCCCACTGGAACAGGTCACTCAAGGTCCCAAACATCTTCAGGGAGGTTGTGGAGCGCAGAAGCACAGAATGTGATCAAAGATCACATTCTGTGCTTCTGTGCTCCACAACCTCCCTGGGCAACCTGTGCCAGTGTCTCACCACCCTCACTGCAAACAACTTCCTCCTAACATGGAGTTGATTCTGTGATCAGTGCCTGATCTGCAGGTTGTTTGCTCCCTGTCACTGAGAAACCATAATTCAGTGGCAGAATTTGGGTTTGTGTCATAGCTGCTCTGGAATCATAGAATCANTCAGGACATTTCCTCTCCTTCCATCACCTGAGCCTAGGGAGCAGAGCCCAACCCCCAGCTGCCTGCAGCCTCCTCTCAGGGAGCTGCAGAGAGCAATGAGCTCTGCCCTCAGCCTCCTCTGCTCCACACTGCACACCCCCAGCTCCCTCAGCTGCTCCTCCCCAGCCCTCTTCTGCAGACCCTTCCCCAGCTTTGTTGCCCTTCTCAGGCCCTGCTCCAGCCCCTCAATGTCCTTCTTGTAGTGAGAGGCCCAAAACTGAACCCAGCACTCAAGCTGTGGCCTCACCAGAGCCCAGCACAGTAGACAATCCCTGCCCTGCTCCTGCTGGCCACAGCATTGCTGATCCAGGCCAGGCTGCTGGTGCCCTTCTCACCCACCTGGGCACACCCTGGCTCATCTCCAGCTGCTGTCACCCAGCACCCCCAGGTCCTTCTCTGCTGGGCAGTTCCCAGCCCCTCTGCCCCAAACCTGGAGCACTCCTGGGGCTGCTGTGGCTCCTATGGAATGCAGGAGGATGTGTAAGCAGCATGATGGAAACTGGAAGGATTCTATACCCACACCCACTCCAAGCACAAGCTGTGGCCTCAGCAGTGCTGAGCACAGGGGCACAATCTCTCCCTTACCCCTGGGCAGCAGTGAGCTGGCACAAGCAGCATGCTTAGGAAAGGAGGAGGAAGTCTCTATCCAAGCAGCTTTTCCCCTCTGTGTGCTGCTCAGCCTTTCCTCTGAGCAAACTCCAGAGCAGTGCCCTTATGGCAGTTGCAGGGGAGGTTGGGAGGGCTCAAGCAGGCTGAGTGGGGGCTGGGGGTGGCACTGGATGCTGCACTGCCTCGGAGCCTTTCAAGCACTGCTCAGGTCGATGATTCTGTGAGCTCTGCAGGCAGCCACCCAACCAAATCACCACACACACAATAGCTCCGGGGGGGCTGTTTGGTCCCAGGAATGAAGGACTTGCTGTGACAACACCTGAAAGATAGAAATATGTGGGGAGATGGCAGCAGGGCCTCGTTGGCACAAGTGAGCAGCCTGAGCTGCTGTCATCTGCCCTGGCATGGGACCTGGGAGGATGTGGCTCCCAGTTCTCTCCTGCCTGTTGCCTGGCTCTTTGTTCATTGTCCTGCAGCAGTGATTGATGCCTGAAATCCAGCTGCCTCTGCAGCTGCTGCTGCTGCTGCCACTGGTGCTGCCGGTGCTGGTGATGCTGAGCTGGTGCTGGGCTGGTGTTGCTGGTACTGGGCTAGTGCTGCTGGTGCTGCTGCTGGTGGTGGTGCTGCTGCTGGTGCTGGGCTGGTGCTGGTGCTGCTGGGCTGGTTCTAGTGCTGGTGCTGCTGGTGGTGCTGCTGGTGCTGGGCTGGTGCTGGTGCTGGTGCTGCTGCTGGTGCTGGGCTGGTTCTAGTGCTGGTGCTGCTGGTGCTGCTGCTTACAGAATGAAGGGAAGGCAGCATGAGCTTAGAGCCACTCGAGAANGGTCCAGGGCAGAGGGGACCCCCAGAGCTCATCCAGCCCTGCCCCCCTGCAGCCAGCAGGGACATCCCCACCAGCCCAGGGCACCCAGGGCCCCATCAAGCCTCACCTTGAGTGTGTCCAGGGCAGGAGCCTCAGCCACCTCCCTGGGCAAGCTGTCCCAATGCTCCACCACCCTCACAGTGAAGAACTTGTTCCTCACATCCAATCTCAATCTGCTCTTCTCAAGCTTGCAGCCACTGCCCTTGTCCTGTCCCTGCAGGCCTTTGCAAACAGCTCCTCTGCACCCTTCCTGCAGCCCCTTCAGGCACTGGCAGGCTGCTGTTAGGTTCCCCCAGAGCCTCCTCCTCTCCAGGCTGCACACCCCCAGCTCCCTCAGCCTGTCCCCACAGCAGAGCTGCTCCAACCCTCTGATCACTTTTGTGGACCCTCTCCATCAGGTCCATGTCCTTCCTGTACTGAAGGCTCCGGAGCTGGATGCAGGACTCCAGGTGAGGTCTCTCCAGAGCAGAGGAGCAGGATCCCCTCTCTGATCTGCTGGCCACACTGCTCTGGATGCAGCCCAGGCTGGGATCTGCCTTCTGGGCTGCAAGCTCACACTGCCTGCTCGTGTGCAGTGAAGAATCAGTTTGGGCAACCTCATTTCAAAGCCTTGGGGAGGCTGCAATGGGGACTCCATTTCCCTCTTTCTGCTGTCTCAGTCTGCTGTGTGTGGCTGCCCCTACCCACACCCCCAAACTCAAGCACTCTGTTCCAACAGGAGAAGAGAGCATTTGGCTGTCTGCTGCTGGCACATCACCCCTGGTCCCCTCCCAGCTTAACAAGCATTAAGACACAAGGCACTGGAAGGAAAAAAAACCCTAAAATACATGGCCACAAGGCTAATGATGACAACAGCTGCCAGCAACTTCCCATTGCTAGCAAGTAAAGACTTGAAACAAATGTTAGCTCCAGGCTTGTTTTAGTAGCATCAGTGACATGTCTGTGCTGGCAGAGCCTGGGCTGCATTCCTTAACACCAGCACTGCAGACCCAGCTCCTGCAGCCAGCACTCTGCACCAGCCTGGCAGGCATGAGGAGGCTTGGGAGGCTTTCATGAATCTGAACCTCCTCTTCTTTGGAGGAGAGCTGTTTGTGTCCTCAAAGGCTGGAGGGGCCAGTGGCTGGGGTCTCTCACAGAGCACAACCTCTGCATAGCAAAGAGAGGTAAAATCCCTTCTGCAGACTGCCTAAAGTGCTGTGCCCAGTTCTGGGCT
>WBNM01042485.1:21806-34865 GCA_013399055.1 Ramphastos sulfuratus | reverse complement strand
GCCCCAACTCTTGTAGCCTGAGTTGTATTATGAGTATATTCTGTGCCTTGCCATTTGCTTCAGTGCCACCAAGCATGTGGTGTTCTGCTCCCACCTCCATCACTTCACCCCATCAACTCTGTGGTGCCACCACTGCTTGCCCACGTGGCAGATTTGACCATGTGCAACAATAACCCAGACAGCTACAAGCAGCTTAGGTATCTGGAGTAAAGAAGGCTCTGAGGAGGCCTTGTAGTAGCCTTCCAGCATCTGAAGTGGGATACAAAAGGGCTGGGGAGGGACTATTGGCAAGGTCTTGTAATGAGAGGATGAGGAGGAAAAGGTTTAATGTGGAAGAGGGGAGACTGAAACTGGATGTTAGGAAGAAGTTCTTTAGAATGAGGGTGATGAGACACTGGCACAGGTTGCCCAGGGAGGTTAGGGAGCACAGAATCACATGTGATCACATTCTGTGATTCTCTGCTCCCCAACCTTCCTGGAGGTGTTCAAGGCCAGGTTGGACGAAGCCTTGAGTGACCTGTTCTAGTGGGAGGTCTCTCTCCCTATGGCAGAGGGTTGGAACTGGATGATCTTTGAGGTCCCTTCCAACCTAAACCATTCTGTGATTCTATGATTCTGTGATTCTGTGATTCTATGATCAGAACCAAGTGATGTCACAGCAGCAGGGACGTGAACACTTCACACTCCCTCTCTGGATAGCTGTTATAGCTAAACAGGCCCTTTTGTCAGCTCTTAAGAGCAACCTGGCTTGGCTCTGTGCTCTGCTGAGATTCCCTGCACTGAGACACCACTGAGATCACAGAATCACAGAAACATGCAGGTTGGTAAACCCCCTCAGAAGCACCAAGTCCAACCTAGAATCCTACTCTACAAGATTCACCTTAAACCAGAGCCCCAAGCACCACATCCAAACCACCCTTAAACACACCACTTGGTGACTCCACCACCTCCCTGGGTCACACATTCCAGTCCCTGACCACTCTCTCCAGGAAAAACTTTTTCCTAATGTCCAATCTAAACCTCCCCTGTCTCAGCTTGAGGCCATTCCCCCTTCTTTTGTCTCAAACTGCCTATGAGCAGAGCCCAGCAGCAGCCTCTCCACAATGTCCCCTCTGGTAGTTCTAGACCAGCTCAGCTATAACCATAAATGTTTTCTTCTTTATTTTGCAGCATGCTCTGTACAATGGAATCTTTCATAATGATCACAACTCTGAACCTAAGTAAATCATACACAACTGCAGAGCCCTGGTGAACTAAAGAGCAACACCACAAAGACAGGGCATGAAAGGAGAGGGACACTCCATAACCACTGAAAACTTTCACCTCTGAGCAACACCAAGCATCACTTAGAGCTGCTGTGAAGAAAAGCTAAGGAGGTTTTCCAGCTTTTCTTTTCACAGTGCTTGCAGATTTAACAGCACAAATAGGATCTAAGAGTTTAACTGCAGAAGCAGCAACTTTCCTTTCACACCCTGAAAAGCCACCCAAAAAAAAGCAGCCAGAAGTAGTCTTACCAGCAATGTTTTCAATTCGCAGCTCAAGATCCTGCCTCACTCTACAAACCCCTCACAGGGCACAACCCAAACACTTTGTGGGCAAAGAAACCTCTTCCCCCCAAAGGCAAAATGACACTTTGAGCACAGCAGCTGTCAAGACATCATTATCAGATGGAAGACACTGCAGCAGAGACCCCACAAGTAGGCAGCAAAGCAAGGCAACAGCCTGGCAGAGCAGAGGCAGAGACAGCCAAACCTGAGGTTACCTTTGGGATTACCTTCACAATATGGTTTTTGAGAGATGCTGCCATGATGAGGCCTCAGCACTGATCCTGAGCTTGGGTACCACTGTGACAGGCAGCACAAGCAAGAGCCTGGCTCTTCCCCAGGGGAGATGCCAATCCTGTCAGCTTGGCAGTGCACAGTCAGCCCAGTCACATCCCCACCAACGGCACAATCCTCACCTTGATGCTCTTTCCACCAAAAATCCTCCTTTATCCTCCCTCCAAAGCCTGGCCTGTCTGCAGTCAGGGAAGCGAGCACAGATTCCCTCTTCACAAAGACAAAAACAAACTGCAAGTGCAAATGCTGATGTTTCCCAGCTTCTCATTGTGACAAGAACATGTCACTGCCCATTGCCCCTAAGCAGATCCTGCTACTTGAAGCCAGCTCTGGGCAGAGTAGCAATCTGTCTCTATGCTTCCAGCCTCACCCCATTTTCAAATGGGGAAAAAAAAATAAAAATAACCAAACCCAAGACACCAACCACCAAGGAGCAATTAACAGGCTAACAGCCTCATTTTCACTGAAAAGTTAAAAGATGTTCCTCTGCATTAAAAAAAAAAAAAAAAAAAANNNNAAAAAAAAAAAAAAAAAAAAAAAAAGCTCAGTTGAAAAGGATGGAAAACAGCATTAAAAAATATTGACTTTTCCCCTCTACTGAAAAGTCAGATTGAAAAAATAAAAAATGCATCAAAACAGAAAAATCAGCCAGCTCTAACTTGCCAGAGGGGAAAACTACTTTGACAATGCAGCACTCGGTCCACAGATGAGAGAGGGATGAGAAGCATTAACAAAAAGCACCCAGACCACACACTTCTCAGTGTCAACTGCAAAAAGCAGGTTTACTTTTGCCTTACCTTCACAACCCAGATGGAAGAGACAAACGTCACAGTGTGTTTGTTAACTTACAGGTGCCATCACTGTGAACAGGGAATCTTTCCCAAGCTGGGAATTCACCCTGACACTCATTTTTGAGATGAAAAACAGGCAAGGAAAGCACAGCCTTACAGATCCTGCTCCATCTCCTCAGCCTGCAAGCTGAACTCACGTATCAAGAGCGTCCTACGTGCAGATGTACTTCAAAATGTCTCTGCAGAACAGCACTGTAAGACTACGTTGTCACAAACTCCCACTCAGAACACTGATGAAAATAGCAGCAGACAGCATGGAGCCCAGAAAGTGTTGGAGCAGCAAAGCAAGTTGTCTTAGAGATGGCTGATCTCCTTTCACAAGAAGCTAATCTCATGCCAAGGCAATGCAAGAGGAGCTGGCTACCACCAGCTACTACCACAACAGAAATACTGCAGGGGAATACTACCTTAGCAGCTGTTTGCAGATACTGTCCCCATTCCCCTGGGTCACTTCTCTCACTGACACTGAAAGTCGATACTTTAGCATAGGTAAAAGGGCTCTGGACTGACCTCCTGCAAGCTTCCTACTCAACACCTTCAAGATCAAAACTTTGCCTTGGGATTTTAAACGTAAAAACTCTGCAAAACCTGAAGCTTCTGTGGAGCACAGGAAGAACAAAAAAAAGAATTTCAACAAGAGTTAAATCTTTGTGACCAGGCAGCATGGAAAACAGGTCCAAAGAAGGACAGCTAAAGCCTGACACTGCTTGAACTACTGGAGGAACGATGGCGGAGTTTAGAGACCCCCACTGAAGCTTCTCTGAGTCATTCTGCTTAAGGAGGAGGAAAAAAAAAAAACCCACTGAGTTTCTAATAATCTAAATTATAGTCCCATGTGGAGGTGGGAGAGTCACAACACTTGATGTAAAATCAAATATTTGAGGGACACTACAGCCTTGACCCCTAGCTCTTGTAATCCCTCATCCCTCTCCTGGTAGGCTCTGGAGAAAAACGGTTCCTTCCTGATTAAGAGGAACAATTGGGTTTTATATTCATCACAAAATATGATTATTCCTTTTCCATTATTGCTGGAGGCATTCAGAGGCTACATAGCTGCTTTTTTTTTTTTTTTTTTTTCAATACAGCATTCCACACTACCATAGCTTTAAAAGAAAATATGTACCCATTGGAAGAGACACTTTTCTGCTTTCTGCTTCTGCCTTTGCTGGTAATTATGAATGACATGTTTGCAATTTCCCAGATTTGAGAAATGTGAAATTATTTTACAGTCATCCTTCTTTTGTCCTTTTATTTTAATACTTCCAATTTCCATTTTGGAAGGAGGGTGGAGGGGGGAGAGGGAGCAGTGGCACCGCCGTAGGTCTGAATCAGTTCAATGTGTCTCGAATCGCTCCGCTTTGGGCTTCGCTTCGCTAAGTTTCCAAATCAAAACAACTTCACTACAAGAGCAGAGAATTTATATCCCCTCACGTTCTGAATAATGGCCTGCTGTGTACACTGCACAGGTTTTGCTTCAGAACGAAAACAAAGCTAAGATCTGGGGTGGAAAAACGCAGCAACGCAATTCTCCGCGCGGCCGAGATTTGATGGCAGGGACAGTTTAGGGCTGGGATCGCGCAGGGTGGACCACGGCACCGCTATCACCTCTCGTCTGAAATGAGCAAGGAGCACAAAAAGCAGCCAACCTCTCCCCTGCTGGAAAAGTGAGCATTCACCATTCACATTCACATCACTTTGTAAAGCCTTTACAATAGAGGCAGGAATCAAAAAACAATTCCCGCTCCAGGAGAGTTGCACAGAGGCAAATGCTGAGGAAACTAAGGGAGCTAACTACGTGTGCTAACCTCTATGCAAACAGACCCTGGTCAAATGAGACCCCACAACTCTGACTCTGAAAAGAAGCCTCACAAAACAGATTTCTGACAACCCTAAAGAAAGGCAGCGCTAGCTTAAGAGATGTGACTACCTCCATGCTGCTTTTAAGAAAGAGTGCAATAGAATTACAAACAGGATTACACCAACGGGAGGCTTTTCACCCTTGTTACCACATCCACTAGCAGAGTCCAGCCAGTCCCTTGCACTCCTGCCTCTGCAACATAAAATCTGTAGCTCCTTCAAGTCTAAACTTACTCTCCTTTGCAAACATAAACAGAAATGCAGAGCTAACTTAAGAGCTGTGACTGCCTCCATGCTGCTTTTAAGAAAGAGTGCAATAGAATTACAAACAGGATTACACCAACGGGAGGCTTTTCACCCTTGTTACCACATCCACTAGCAGAGTCCAGCCAGTCTCCTGCACTCCTCCCTCTGCAACGTAAAATCTGTAGCTCCTCCAAGTCTAATCTTAATCTCCTTTGCAAACATAAACAGGGGTGGAAAACATCACATACTAAGAATTGGACTGCATATTTACAAAATACCTTAGTATCACAGGGTAACAGGGGGGAAAAACATCTCGTACTAAGAATTGGATTGCATATTGACAAAATACCTTAGTATCACAGAGTAACAGGGGGGAAAAAACATCTCATACTAAGACCTGGACTACATATTGACAAAATACCTTAGTATCACAGGGTAACAGGGGGGAAAACATCTCATACTAAGAATTGGACTACATATTGACAAAATACCTTAGTATCACAGGGTAACAGGGGGAAAAAAAATCATAAAAAAGAATTGATTTACTATTTGCAAAATACCTTAGTATTAACGGGTTACCAGGAAGAAAAAATCACACACTAAGAATTGGACTACATATTGACTAAATACCTTAGCATCACAGAGTATCAACAACAGTGAAAAACACAAAGAAGTATTTTTGTACCCTGTGCCAGGTACATTTTCTTTAACCCCCTTCCACGAAGGAGAAATCATCCTGATTAATGAATGGGGCTACGCTAAGGACAATGGAATCCATATCCTGCCTCAAAACCTGCCTCCAACATTTTAGAGCTCTACCCCTTGGAACTCGATGTTCCTTCTGAAAGGAAGCCAACATTTGCCATTCATTAGAGGCTTTTGCAAAATGAAAAAGCTTCACCCTGCCTCAAAACAGTTTTTCCTCTTTTAATTATTTACTAAGGTGTCGAGTCAAACTGTTTTCAGGGACTGCTGGAAAGATACTGGCTTACATCTGTCACGTTTCAACAGTTTTGAAGAGAAAAGGAAATATTAACATAACACATTTTGTCACATTAGATAATGTCATAACTAAACAATTTAGAACTTGCAAACAGAGCACTCATACTGCATACGTCTTCGCCAGCTTTTGCAGGAGTAATGAGCCTCAGCTGTGAAAGGGTCTTGCTTCATAAGGTATGCAATAAATCATTATCAGAGCGAACCCAGCTCCCATGTTGTTCTCTTTTGACTGCAATTATTAACACCTCCTGGGATTTCACACAAATGTTTAGGTTAAGAAAATAGTTAAGTGTATTTTTATTCACATGAAGTTATTACACACTATTAATGTTTCTCCTGGCCGCTCGTGAATTTCAGCCTCCTTTTTGATGGCAGCAGAAGTTGGGAGTAACACACTCGGTGGGAAAACACCAGAGCAGTTCTGCCCCTTCGTATTAGGCAATTTAGCCTTGTAAAGTCTTGCTTTGCAGATGGAGCTCTGCTCTTGAGGCAGGAGTAAAACAGCAGGCTCTAATAAGCAGTTAATTATCAGAGCAGGAAGTAAGCAGATTTTTAGATGTGGACGCTAAAAGTTCCAAAACAGCTTTGAAAAGTCAAGCCTATTTCTGGCGCCCTGAAACTGTACGTCAGGAGTCTTTCAGGGCTGAGCAATGTGCCTACATATAATACTGCAGAAGAGCAAAGTACTCACATGCCCTTGGTCATCCAGCTCATTATTGGTAAGCTTCAGCTTGTCAAAGCTGATCACTTGTCTCATCCACGTCTCCCCGGAGGCAGGTGAATCGGGGTGAATGTAAACGCGAGGCGGTACCGGGGAGTCAGCATTTCCAGCCACCATCCACTTGGAGCTGTGATAAACATACCTACAAAAAGCAAACAACTGCTTAACAACCACAGACTCCCCCCCAAATAATTTATATCAGACCCATTCAGTATTAGTAGATCAAGGCCAATACACACCGCAAGAACTCGACAATTAACAGAACATGAAAGGACAATAAATTGAAGTTGGGGGGCGGGGGGGAGGTTGTTTCACAGTTGTGGTATCTGCAAAAGTAAAGTTAAAAACCACTCTCTGCCCTGACCTTAGTCTTGCTATCAGTGACAGCCCTTCACACTAGGCTCCACACTGAGCTTTAAGCTGGTGTCAGTTCATTGATGGCCACAGCTCTGCTCAGCGGAGAGGGAAGAACTTAGATCTTCATTTATCAAACTGAGTAGGAACTCCATATTTGGAAGACTTAAGACGTTGAGTCTAAGAAAGTTATTGAAGAGAAAGAACATTATGATTGGGAAAAATAATGAAGCTATATCAAACCATGCTCTTGCTGCAAGACCATATTTTCTTGAACAGTGCTGCAGAAAGGCTTAAAGATGAAAAAAAAAAAAAAACCCAGACCCCACTTAATTGGGTAGGCCAATGCTGATAAAGTAGTTTTCTAATAAAAACAGTGCCTGTTTTGGTAGAAAACTTATTTTGAAGGCAGACACTTCACAGGACAGTTTAAAAAATGCATTAATTAAAACATTAAAGATTTTTTTTTTCTTCCCCCAAGTCCAGTAATATTCCAGTAAGTCAGCTCTATTTTAAAATTTAAACAAGAAAGACTTCATCAAATCATTTGTTTGCACAGTTCAGTTCCTTATTAGAAAAAGACAAACAACATAACTGAAAATGAAAACAAAAGGATCCAATGCATGCATTGCTCCATACAATCCGTATCAAGCTGTAAAACTAAGATCTAGAACTGGAGGGGTGGCAGTGAAATTCTCTCCTTGAGCTAAAATTCTCAACTCCAGATCACACAGCCAAGTGTTGTAACACTTTCCATTTCTTTTGTATTAGTTGGTTTGGACTAAATAGTCTGCAAAAGTAAATAAAATCATAAATGGACAAAATCCTTTGAGCAACAGCTTGAGTTTCCAAATATTTACAAAAAGGTCCCTTTTTAGCTGAAAGATCTAGACCTAGCCATTGTTTTCCTCACTTGCATTTAGTTTTGCTATCTGGTGTGACAGCTGAAGACCAGGCTTCACATCTGAACTGCTTTCAAGCCTAGAGATCTCCAAGACAGTTTGTAAAGCCACATGAAGACCAAAAGCAAAATGACTTTCACCAATAAAATCAAATAAGTCTGAGATTGCCCAGCAAAGAATTAAAAGTGGAATCAAGTAAAACATGAGAAACAGCAGTATTTAGTGGGGAGGTAAAGGCATGGTACTAGTACACAGTACAACTAAGCCAACTAAGGAAATAATGCCCTTCATAGGACTTTTGTTAAGTTACTTCAGTTATCTGGGCACCACATAACACACTGGGCAGGCAGTGCAGCTCAGTAATGTCCTTAGTTATTTTAATTGGAATTTTTAAACAACTCATATTCAACATAACTGGGTTTTAATTTTGAAGATCAATATTCAGTTTGGAATACACACCTGGCTTTTTCTATCAATGAAGGAATTGCTCAGACCTTCTAAGAATGGTTGCAAAGTAAATGCACACACACACAAAAGCGTGAAAAGGGCTTTCATTTGAGTGGTACTGCTCTGGGCCAAAGACAAAAAATGATTTTTTTTCTCTGTGGTACAGTCAGGAAAGCCTCCCCTAACTTACTGGACATCCTCTGCACCTTACTGAAAACCATAAAATCTAAAATGATCCTAAGAAATGTCTTAAAAATAGTATGAGTAAAGGATAAAATTGCAGTCAGTGAGGCAAGGGCACATCAGAAACACAGGGCAGTGCTTGCTTAGGAAACAAAGCAGCATGGAAAGAAGGCAGCATTCCTACAAACCAGTCTTCAGCCTCAGTCTGGAATATTCCTGGTTCTACAATTGGGTCTGCAGTGGTTTTCCCTACATCATACTAAGTATAGGGTTGAAACAATCAAACCAGCAATTGGGAAGGACCTGATCCTGCCTCCACTGAACTTCTTGGCTGGGCTGCTGGCTACTACAGAGCAGGAGATCGCTTCTGTAAAGCAAGACCAACAAAACACCTACAACCTACAGCTGTAACAGCTGTGGGCCCAATCCTGCAAACATTTCTGCAGGACCAGTGGTTTCAGCAGACTCCAACTAGCTCCCCCAAAACAGGACTGCCCTCCAAACAGCTTTGAGTTGCAGCATCTAATTCCTACTCTTAAATGTTCAGAGAACAACTACTTTTGTTCCTCACATCATTCTCCAGACAGTAATGGCCTTAAGTTCTTTTAAAAACAACAATTAGAAACGTTACCCTTTGTGAATCTAAGCAACCAAACAGGTGAGAGGTAATCAGCTTTTAAATTAAACTACGTCATCAGTCTGAAGCACCACCAAGAGAGCTTACATGCCATTAAAGGCTACCGATGTTATTAATTAACATTAATGCCACTTAGCACCAGAAAAAAAAGTGGATCTTACTCAGTTGTTATTAGGAAATAATTCCCACTGGCTCAAGGAGGAATAAAAGAGGTTAACATTTCCTGACCGCTCTAGACCCACAATCTCTGAAAGCCAAAACCTAAGCATCTGCACCCAGCACACTTAGAAAATGAGGCAAACATCTGAAGAGCTGCAGCAGAAATCGTGCACTCGGCACAATTCCTTTCTTTTTTTATTCTCTCAATGCACTGAGATGAAAATATGAATCTGAAGGAGAGTTAAACACAACCTTCTGCTAATTTATGTAGTGTTAATGCTTTCTTGCAATAACCAAGCTCCCTATGGCTTGCATCCTATGGGGTGGGTTTTTTTTTTGTTTGCCTTTAGAAGTCACCATACCTGTATCTTTTGTTATCCACTGGCACAATATCCATAGCAATATAATACTGCTGATGTGGGTCTAAACCTGAGATCTTCACTCTCATTGCGGGAAACATCCGCCTGAACGTGGAAAGAGAGAGGTCATGTTTAATATGAAACAGACTCGGGAAGGGTTGTTTAGGAAAAGTAACTGGTTCGTGGGATTTTCCTCCTTCTTCCTTTTAGCCTGCAGAGTCCTTTTGGACGATTACAGTTACACAGACACGAAATGGCCCATTCGATATGTCAAAACAGATTTCTAAAGTGCATTTACTTGAACAATGCTTCGTATGTTTTGAGATACGCTTTGGGACTACAGCCATTACCACATCATTTCAACTTTATTGTTAGACAGTAAATCATTTGGTCTGGGGACTTGACTTTAGCAGTACACGCATTTAAAGCCCGTTTGAGATATTAACTAGAAATATTATTGCTGAAAACACCACCTCCGAGCCCAATTCCTTCCAGAAATGCAAATCACTGCTTAAGTTTCCACTGACAGCGGCGAGTGGAGTATCGTTTGTGTAGCAGCGAATTAGAAAGCACAGTGATACAATTATAACGCTGCAAGGATGCCGTTATAAAAGCCCAAGTGCCATGCTGCAACCCAACAATATGGTATTTATTGAGACAGGACTTCCTGTCTGCAACTTACTAAAGGTGAAGTGCAAGAGCTACTCTGCCTTTGAAAGGTATAGTAAAACTTCCTTATTGAAAGCAGAAACAAATCTACGAGGTAATTTCTATAAGGAACAAAAAAAAAAAAAAAAAAAAAAAAAAGAACAAAAAAAGAACAAAAAAAAAAAACAGCAAAAAAAGAACCAAAAAAAAGCAAAAAAAAGCACAAAAAAAAGAACAAAAAAGGAACAAAAAAGGAACACAAAAGGAACAAAAAAGGAACACAAAAGGAACAAAAAAGGAACACAAAAGGAACAAAAAAGGAACACAAAAGGAACAAAAAAGGAACACAAAAGGAACAAAAAAGGAACACAAAAGGAACAAAAAAGGAACACAAAAGGAACAAAAAAGGAACAAAAAAGAACCCCTAAAAGAACAAGGAACAAAAAAAAACAAAACAAAACAAAACAGAACAAAAAAAAGCAACAAACAAAACCCAAAAACCAAACCCCAACCAAGAAACAAAAAGAACAAACCCCAAATGTTCACGATTTAGATCCTTCTGCAGAGAAAACGGGTCTAATTAACCAATTCGGAGGTTTTACCATTAAAAAAAAAAAAGCATTTCTTAGCTCATGCTTGGCATGCCTTCTGTCCAGAAAGTCCATTCTTGAAGCCAAAAAAAAGAAACGTCCTAGTGAGGAGCCGACTAGCAAGGTAATGAATGGTACTTTTCTGCGGTTTATAAACCTGAAAGCCGTTCCACTTTATTCAGTATGTAGATATACATATTTTTTTTTTATCAATTAAAAGTCGTTATTGGAAAGAAAAATCCTATCTCTGCTATTTCTGAATAAGCAGGAGGGTGAAGCTGACTGCGGTTAAGTAGTTTTCGCTGTTATTTCAGTGCACCTGTAAGATAAAACAAATTCCCCGACTGGACTCTCTTTTTAAGACAAATGTTGCTTTGTGCTGCTGAAGACTGCGTTTCAATCATTAATAAAGCCTCTCTGAAAACGCAGAGGGGAGCATATGGATCCAATAAAATATGTTTTTGTAATTTCTAATAAGCTCAGATACTTTTATGCTACCCAGGTTTTCACCATGTGTATCCACTGGAAAAAGAGGCAAAGTTTCCCCCCCTCAGAAGGACACGGAGCTCCCAGCCCCGGCCCTAATGAACAGGAAACCCGAAACGCCACATTGCTCCTGTGCCCATCTAAAATTATCGCCATCTACCTGCCTCGTAAATCTGGGGGGGTTCTCCCCCACCACCACCACCACTCCCCGGGTTTTACCGGCTTTGATGTGCCCGATCGCCCCGGGAAAACCCAGCGGGTTCCCGTTACCTTCCCGCCTTGGTGATGATCATCTCGGTGCCGATCTCGTGGAAGCGCTTCCAGAGCTCGGCTCCCTGCAGGTCCACTCGCGGCGCCTGCGGCGTGGGCAGCGGCGAGCCGGGCCTCGAAGCCTTGGGGGAGCCGCCGGGGGAGGCGGGCGGCGAGCCCGCCAGGAAGCCTTCCTCGCAGCCGCCTGCGGAGAGAGCAGATAGCTGAGGAAGCAAGAGGGAACGTGGGACCCTCCAGACCGGGGGACTCCCATTGCCCGAGCCAGGCCCCGTCGACTCTAAGCCGCTCCAGCCCGGCAGGGCCGACGGGGAGAGCCGAGTGCCGGGCGGCGAGAGGGCCTCCCCGACGTGGATCCCGGCGCTGCGCCGAGCTGGCCCGGGCCGGAGCAAGCCTGCGGCGCACTCGGCCCCGGCCCAAGCGTAGGGCTGCGGGTCCGTGATGCGAGGCCGTGGTGCGAGGGCTCGTTTCGTTCGTGGCGTTCAGCGCAAGCGGCGCCCGCCGCGGCCTTCTGTCCCCGCAGCGTCTAAGTGCAGTCCCGTCCGTGTACAGCAAATTAACGGACACATAGATAGATATGTGTGTATATATATGTACGGTTTGTATATATATACACACACGCCGTTACATATACACTCCTAGCGGTACACATAGACGTATGTATCGTTCTAAGCGCTCTTCCCGCCGCCTCCTCCAAAACAAGCCTCCAGCTGTTGCTCCACCGCCCTGCAGCACCTACAACCCCGGCCAGCAGTCGCCCTGCTCCGCGCCGCCGACCGGGGCCAGGCAAAGCGCCGCTCAAATTTTAAGCGGCAGCACCGGAGGCCACGTTGGGGAAGATTATCCATGCAGTATGGAAAGGCAGAAGGAATAACGAGGAAACGAGTGCGGGCTGCGGGAAGTGGAAGCCAGAGCCCGGGCGGAGGAGCGGGCCTCCTGCCCGGCAGTCACGACGAACGACGGCTGCGGGCAGCTGCAGGTCGCGGGGTGGCACTCACCGGCGGAGGCGCGGGCGGCGCAGCCCAGCTCCATGTCGCCGCAGGTCCGGCCGGCGGCGGCGGCGGCGGTAACGGAGCTCTTGGCACAGCAGCCGCTGCCCCCTTCGTCCTCCGCCGCCTCGTCCTCGCCGCCCAGCTTCCGCCGTTTGGGCTGCCGCGGCAGCGGCGGCTGCTGCTGTTGTTGTTGCTGCTGCTTCTCGGCCCCGATGAGCGCCTCCACGGAGAAGGCGTGAGCCTTCAGGCTCATGGTGGTGCCGGGCGACGACCGCCGTTTGTCGGCCATGCCCGTCCCCCCTACAGCCCGCGCATCCAGGCGCGCCGAGGCCGCCGGCACCGGCACTCGCGTCCGGCCAGCCGCGCCGGCTGCCCTCCCGTCCTCCCAACCGCGCAGACAAGGGGTTGTGGCTTTTCCTCGCCTTTCTTTTTAAATCCGAGTTATCAGCCAAGGTTTTTTGGTTGTTGTTGTTGTTGTTTGGTTTTGGTTTGGTTTTGGGTTGGTTTTTTTGGGGGGGGG
>WBNM01042485.1:1006-18404 GCA_013399055.1 Ramphastos sulfuratus | reverse complement strand
TGCTAATAGAATAATATATGTATTCCAACCACTTTCATTTCGGAGTTACTTTTATTTCCAGACTTTAAAATACAGTCCAGGGTTTTAGGCAGTTGGCCGAGGGGCTGCTTATTTGATGTAGAAAAGTCGCATAAAGACTTTCTGGAATTAAAAAGGGGAAAAAAAACCAACACCAAACCCAACCAAAACCAAACAGCCAAACAACCAAACAAAACCCACCCAAACAAAAATACCCAAACCAAAACAAAACCAACCCCCACGCTATTTTCTACCAGAAAGATATTTTCCTATGCTACCTTCAAAAATCCAGAGTGACGTTTCAGGGATGGTTATGGTCATGCTTTACCATTTACTGTGTGATTTCCGCCAATCTTTTCGAATATTAAAGCCGGGATACCATTACAGAGTAAAACAGCCTCAGCCTCCCTTTCTCTTCAAAGCTACTATTTTCTGTAACTTCCCAGCAGGGCATCAGAGGAACGGACATGAAGAAAAACATATTTATACCATTATCCACTTTCCCCCCTCCGTAAGCCTGATGGCTTCACCCTAAGGATACGCGTTTAAAACAGGTAGCTGACGGGGGTGGGGGTAGTCAGTCAAACATTATCAACTGGAGAAAAACTTCAGGAAATCGCATATGAACTCTGGGGGTTGTGCATTCCAAGTGCACCTTCGCCCCCAACTCTCTTCCTTGCTCTCCGCAGTTGCGGCTGAGCGGGAGGGCTGCGAGTGTTGGTGCCGAATTAGCACTTCCGTCTTTCCTCTAACAGGGTGCGCGGCAGACTTGGAGTGACTCTTTCCGAGATACAGATCACCTTCCAAACATGCTTGAGAGAAGGTTAAGCGTGGCTTAAATTGAAAAGAGGCAGGAAAACCGCCTCAGCCCCCCTGGCAGCGAGGGGGTATTACAGTCTGCCCATACCGCTGTGCCGGGGACCCTCCGGCCAGCCTGCTCTAGCCACTTCCCACGGGGCTACCGCCTGGCGGAGAAGGTTGCACCAGAAGCCGACGGGACCAAGGGTCCT
The DNA here is from genome assembly GCA_013399055.1 of Ramphastos sulfuratus. Lineage (NCBI taxonomy): Eukaryota > Metazoa > Chordata > Aves > Piciformes > Ramphastidae > Ramphastos > Ramphastos sulfuratus. The sequence continues at coordinate 17,376 of WBNM01042485.1, read as the reverse complement.
GGGCCGTGGCGTGGCGCTGCTTCAGTTCCCCATGACAGCGGCCCGGGCTTTGCGCCCCGCTTATGTGCGTCGCCTTCGCGGGCATGTAACTAGCGCAACTCACAGATGTGCGCGGGTGGCCTCAGCTCACCCCACAACGGGCTCAGGCCCGCGGAGCTCCGGCGAGCCTGGACTCAGCCGCCGGTATTCATCCCGGGCCTGTCCCGGACACACCGCCCAGTGCGCCCTCCCGACGGACTGAGCTCCGCGGCCAGGCTGAGCGGGGGCGGCTTCCCCAGCTCTTGAAACTCCTCGGGCTCCAAGTCCACTGTCGGCTCCCTAAGCAAGGGGACGGCCCCAACCTCCAAGCCCAGGGTGCGTGCATCATTCCCTCGGGTGGTCCTAACTCGGGAGCCGAGCAATGGGAATGTGGCTGGGCAGGCGAAGGGTACTCCCGCGGCCTCACCGCTCACAGGCGTTTGTCGCCTACGGTGACCCAGAGCTAACCCGGATCTCAGAGAGCCTCGTTACAGCCGTCTCCGGTCTCCCCAAAACCAAGCCAGACTTTCCAGGAGAGCGGCCACAGAGGCGCGACGGCGGCCCTCAAACAGTCGCCCTGAGTGGAAGTTCTAGCAGGGCTTTATCGGTGTGGCGGGGCACGTTTTGTTCCCGCTTCAGCACCGCGGCGCTCTGCGCAAGGAGTGCGCGAACGGGTCGGGGCCGGCCCTCTATGCCCGACGACGAGGCACCCTCTCCGCTGGCAGCCTCCCGTTATTCCCGGCGCGGCAGTTGCCGGCCTTTCCTCGTACACTCCATCAGGCCCCTAGGACCGGCCGTGTTTACTGGCCGGTGCCTACCTCCCGTAGCCTCGTTTGAAAACTGCGAGAAACAAAACAAAACAAAACAAAACCCTCCCAAAAAACCTCCCAAAACATTTTCTCCCCTGCTGCGGAGTATAAATAAGATCAGCGCACGGAAATAAATGCGCGGCCAGCAGAGCGACTTTCCAGGAGGATGAAAGCTCTGAGAGTCGGATTAGAGAACCGAAAAACCAGTTTAAAGGCGCTCGTGTTAAAAGTATAAATATTCTGGTGATTGCATTTTATAGCGCTTAACTTAGTGCCTTAAATTTGGGATTGCGTAGCCACGAGTATGAGGAATTTTGAAGGAAATCTCCAGTCTTTAATACGACTCTCCCACTTACTCGATATTGTTCGTTTCAGGCAAATTATTTTTTTTTTTAAGTAGCCTTTTCATTACTCCAGTCACAAAGTAAGCGTTTACAAACGCCAAATGAGGGTCGAAGAAACTTCTGGCTTTGCTTTTTGTTTTTTTTATTGCTTTGCTGTAAATTTAACCGATATTTTCACTATTGTCTGAGGAAAAAAAACCCCAACTATGAAAACATGTATGAAATTAAATTAAATTAAATTAGGTAGCCTTAAATCACTATAGTTTAGGGTAGAGTCGCTAATTTAAAATATTTCTGCTTGCAGGGCTGGGGTTTCAGCAGTTAAAAAGAAAAAACGTTTTATCATAACGTGGATCTGTGGGATTATCTATAGCATATCATTGTAAGAAATGATGTGTAGTTAAAAAAAACATTTTTTAAAGCAAGTCTTGTGCCTTTTTATGGTAACCCTCGGTCCTCACTGAGGACTAGTTCTCATATTACATGAAATGCACTTTAAGAAGTACTACCTGCTCCAGCTGTCCAGGAAAAACTGAATTATGGAACTAGGAAACATATGGCAGTCACATATTGCACGAGTAAGGTTCATATGAAAGTTATAAATTTCTTTTTTAAGTAACCATTGTAAACGCGTTTTTATAGGTTTCACAGTATGTATTACATCTGTAATTTTAATTTTTGCAATATACCTTTTTTAAAGATACCTATGTTTTCTGTACTCCAGGGAAGGAAATGCAAAGAGACATTTATGTGGAGGAAAAAAAAAAAAAAAGAGGGGAAAAAAAAAAAAAAAGAAAGAAAACCAAACCTGAGGGCAAAACAAACAAGTAAGGTAAACAAAACGGGGAAGCAGAGCTTCCTCAGAATGGAAAGGACACTGTGCCATCTATTGGCAAAGCAGTTATTTACAAAGCCCAGGGTACCCGGGCGAGTTTTTTCCATTCTCTGAATACTGCGCACCAAAGTGTCGCAGTCCTATTTTATGCCATATTACGAAGAAATGAACAAAGACATTTCTATGGAGGTCCGCAGCAAAAAGAAGGCGAAAAGAAAAGAAAGAAAGGGAAAAAAAAAAAAAAAGCAAAAAGCAAAGACAGTGAATTTATACCTCACAAATTAGGTAATTAATTCACTGGGGGATTTTGCAGCTAATTGCAAACTCCCTTCTTGGAGCGACCGAGTGGGAGAGGTTTAATTTTTTTCGATTGTTTTATTACTGAACCATGTCAAAGAAGGATTTTTTTTTCCACCCCTTCCTATTTCACTCCCCCTCTCTACTCTTAAATGCAAGGTTACTTAAGGACTTTATGGCCGCAAAACAACCCAGGAGCCTGCTTTAGAAGCTGGCCTTACGCTCTCTGCTTAGTTAAGACTTCCTCCGAACTTTATGCGAGTCTAATTGCAGGATCGGGCCTCCTCTTCCACGCCTCGCAGATCCCCCCGAAACGCAACTCCGATGGTGTGCGAGGAGGTGCGAGGCTTTGCTGGAAAGGCTGTGGCGAGGGGCCCAGAGGAGCGGCAGGGCTGGCCGGGGCGGGAGGTTCACCGCGCCGCCCCCGGCCCCGACCGGCCGCCGCCGGGGCTCGCAAGCATAGCCCGTTCCCAGCGGCGGGAAATCTTATGGCGTAGGAAAGAGCTACTAGAGCTTTTCCCGTTTCCAGGGAGGGGAAGGAAAAAGATTATATTTCCCCATCAGCTATAAATAAACCCAAATAATCGGACAGATGTGAGAGGAAGAGTCAATTTTTCCTGTTCCAAGCGCAGATCAATTGCCGAACGAAAATCTCTGCCTCTCCGCCTTGAATTGGCTTTCCTCCTGCTTGCCTCACTTGCTAAGGGCTTGGCTTTTTCCTGCCACGAGTAGCCCGGTACTACTTGGTGGGAAATACGAAAGCCCTTTGTTTTAGCTTTCAGCCTTGCAATCTCCCTTTCTCTGTCCCGCAGCATGCGGCTCTGCGGTTCTTGCCTGGATTCGTGCGATGGGGCGGTGCGGGGGAGAAATTCCTGGGAGCACCTGTATTTCTCGGCTCGAAAGGTTAATCTTTCCTCATACAGAAAAAGAAAAAAATAAAATAAAATCCCTAAAATAAACCCCGATTCCCTCCGTCTAACACCAGACCCCAGAGAACAAGAAAATATAAAATCCAGACCCTACACTCATACCCTTTTACTGCTCTTCTCGGTGTGAACGTGTGAGTAGATGGTGTTTTACAAAGTTGTCTGAATTTCTTGAAAGGCCGTTCCTGTGTTTATATGCGCGGGGAATTGAAGTGTCTCGCTGACTGGGACGCACCTTCCCCGACTAGTTAAACCCCTGCCGCTCGACGCGGGGCCGGGACCCCCGAGGGCTTCGCCTCGGAGCCCCAAGTCCGCCTTTTCGGCGTTGCAAGGAAGCGAAAACCCACGCACACGGGGGGCGAAGGCTCTCGCTTTCTTCTTTTCTCAGGTTTTTCTCCGCAAACGCTCCCGAAGTCCAAGCGAGCCAGGGCGGCCCACGCCGGGAGACGGGAAGGAGGCACCGAGCACCCCCGAGACGCTGCCGGGGCAAAAGCTAGCCCCGCGTTCGTGACAGAACATCAACACCGCTCGCAGCCGCCCTTGTTAAGCTGCACCTGCCCTTCTTTGGGGAACTGGAGGTGGGGACGCGGCCGTCGCGCCCTCGTGCCTGGCCGCCTCACCCGCTACAGCGAGTAGGTTTGTGAGAAGCCGTCGGAGAAAAGCAGGCGTACAGGCTTTAGGGGCAGGAAGGCGTTTATTGAGGAGGAAGCTGAGCTCCATCTGGGCAGCGATTTTTGGGAGAAGCCATCAAACAGGCTTCTCTGTCTCGCAGCCCACGCACATCGGCTCCCCACGCCAGCCCCGGGCTCGCCTACTACAGCGAGCCCCCGAGCACGGCGCGATTCTCCGTGTCACCTGCAAGAAGGGATTTGGCTCGTCAAAATTAAATTCCTCTGCAATCAGCCAGACCAAAAATACTTTCAGAAGAACATCCAGGAGATCATTTCCCCCGAGCTCCCTCGCAAGCGTTGCATACAAAATATATCTTTTAAATATATTGCTTTTTCGATGTGCTGAAAGGGAGACAGTTATTAAAAACTCTGCGAGCACTCTGCTTGCAATTACCCGGGGCGAGGGGCTTCGTGTCGCAAAGCTGGGCTTTAAAGTCACCCTCCTTCAAGGTTTGCGTGTGTAAAGCCCCTTGGCGCCTTTTGGAAAACAAACGGATGCGTGTGTGTGTAAACGTACCCATAATAATATCGAGCTGTGTGTGCGTATAAACATACAGGCAAGCACATACGTGTGCAGCACCTAGAGTCTTCCCGTTAATCACAGGCAAGCCTTGCAGCCCGCAGTTCTGCCACTCGTTGATTTCTCTAGAAAAATGCAATTGTTATTTCCTTTCCACTTTTATTTTTTAAATATGTGTGGTTTTCTTCTTTCTTTCTTTCTTTCTTTGTTTCTTTTTTTCTTTCTTTCTTTTCTTTCTTTCTTTCTTTCTTTCTTTCTTTCTTTCTTTCTTTCTTTTTCTTTCTTTCTTTCTTTCCTTTCTGTCTTTCTTTCTCAATTTCTTTTTCTCTCTCACTTTCTTTCTCTCTTTCTTCCTTTCTCTTTCTCTCTTTCTTTCTCTCTTTCTCTCTTTCTCTTTTTCTCTCTTTCTCTTTCTCTCTTTGTTTCTCTCTCTCTTTCTTTCTCTCTTTCTTTTTCTCTTTCTCTTTTCTCTTTCTCTCTTTCTCTATTTCTCTCTTTCTCTTTCTCTCTCTTTCTCTCTTTTTCCCTTTCTTTCTCTTTCTTTCTCCTTCTCTTTCCCTCTCTTTCTTTATCTCTTTCTCTTTTCTCTTTCTCTCTTTCTCTATTTCTCTCTTTCTCTTTCTCTCTTTGTTTCTCTCTCTCTTTCTTTCTCTCTTCTCAGTGGAAAGTGCACAGTAAGTGTGAAGTATACATCATCGCCCCAGGAATTTGTCTTGAAAAGTCCTCTCAGCCCCCTGGTGTTCAAAGGCTGAAGAATGGATATTGATTATTGCACTGGATCAGAGTCCGCGTTAGACGCCAGGGAAACGAAACTGCCCGTCGGGATAGGCTCGGCTCCGGACCGCATCTCTCTGCTGCCCGGGCTCCGCCGCGCTGAGCACCGGCGGATAGCTGCGGGACGAGCCCCGCGTAGCGGTGCCTCGGAGCTATTCCAAGCCCGGTGGGACCGGGCCGTGCCCGGCTGAGTTGCCGTGGAGCGCCAGAGCGCAGCACTGCGGGACCTCCGCCCACCGCAGCTCCTCTCCCATGTCTTTGTTTCGTCCTGGGCCAGCAGCAGCGCAGCAGGCGCATCCTGCGCTGCACCTGGGCTGTGCAGGCAGTGAGCAAGCTGGGGCTGCCCTAGGCGTTGGAACAGTCCTTACAGACACATGTAAGTGCATACATGCATGTGTGCATGCAGCCACATATGGGACTGCTTCTGGGCAGAAGGGGTCACTCAATTGTGTGCNCCAACCTTACCATTCCATGATTTAGACCAATGAGCTCCCGGGCAGGCTCATCAGCCCTTATTACCCTCATGAATCCCTAAATCCACTTTTTAATCCAGGGGCAGCAGGGAATGCCAAGGAGCAGGATGGCAAGTGAGAACCTCCCTGGCAGCAGGGCAAAGCAGGAATCTCATTGCCAGGGTATGTTGTAGGGCAGCAGGGTGGAGGCTTCAGTTAGCATCCAGCTCCAGCTCTCCCATCTGGTGGATGTGAGGTGTACACAAGTGTCCCTGCTCCCTTTCCTGACTGTGAGTGCCTTGGGGGGCTGTGGTTCTCCTGGTGGGTGCATGTACCCCTGGCTTTTAGCACCAGTTAATGTTACATAGGCACAAACTTTTCCACAGGCCTTAGTGGGGTGCAAGTTGGCAACTGCCAGCTCTCCAGACCCATCACTTCTTTGGCCACTGTAAAGCAGAGACCATCTTTTGCCCTCACAAACTTGATTTGGCATTGGAATGGGCTGCCTGGGAAGGTGGTGGAGTGCCCATCCCTGGAGGTGTTTAAGAGGAGGTTGCATGAGGCACTTGGTGCCATGGGTTAGTTAATGAGAAGGTGTTAGGTGATAGGTTGGACTGGATGATCTCAGAGGTCTTTTCCAAGCTGGTTAATGCTGTGATTCTGTGCACAAGACAGCTAGCACTAAGACTTGTTTCCAAGTTTCCTTTTTACTTGTATCAGATGAACTGTGGCATATGACCTGCTTGAATGATCTGCCTTACATGAGTAGGAAAGCTGCCGAGGGACTATTTGGGCTGTCAGGTAGATATAGGACTGGGGGGAATGGATCCAAGCTGGAGGAGGGCAGATTTAAATTAGATCTTAGGGAAAAGTTGTTCAGCATGAGGGTGGTGAGAGCCTGGAAGGGGTTGCCCAGGGAGTTGGTGGAAACCACATCCCTGGAGGTGTTTAAGGCCAGGCTGGATGTGGCTGTGGGCAACCTACTCTAGTGTGAGGTGTTCCTGGGTATGACAGGAGGGTTGGAACTGGATGATCCTTGAGGCCACTTCCAGCCCTGATGATTCTGTGAAGTCTGAGCAGTGACTTTTCTTGGGCTGAAGTGCAGTGCTGTGCACTCTTGATTGAGTTGACTTGTTGCATTGCATCTTTGTGAGGTGTCCCTGCCCATGGCTGAGGGAGCTGGGAGTGTGCAGCCTGCACAAGAGGAGGCTCAGGGCAGACCTCATTGCTCTCTACAGCTACCTGAAGGGAGGTTGTAGCCAGGTGGAGTTGGGCTCTGCTGCCAGGCAGCCAGGGACAGAAGAAGAGGACACAGCCTCAAGCTGTGCCAGGGCAGGGTCAGGCTGGATGTTAGGAAGAAGTTCTTCCCAGCAAGAGTGATTGGCATTGGAATGGGCTGCCCAGGGAGGTGGTGGAGTGCCCATCCCTGGAGGAGTTTCAGAGGAGGCTGCATGAGGCACTTGGTGCCATGGGTTAGTGAATGAGAAGCTGTTAGGTGCTAGGTTGGACTGGATGATCTCTTAGAGGTCTTTTCCAACCTGGTTAATGCTGTGATTCTGTGACCAGCAGTGAGAGAAGGTAAACTTGCTCCCTTCAGCTGAGAAATGATGGTGCTGCTTGAGAAGGGGAGGAGGAGAGGGCAAATAAAAGAGGAGCTTTGGAAAGCTCCCTGACCTCAGGCTTTGATTTGCAGTAACTTTTATACTGCATCTAAAGAAAAGATGAAGCAAATTGTGCAAAACTTCAAAACACATTTTAAATGTTATTCTTTCCCCCTTCCTTTGAGCTGCAGACACTTGAATTCACGACAGCTGAGATGGTTTGCTTTATGAATAAGAACATCAGCTACCCTCTTGTGTCCTGTCACAGTATCCTGGTATTTCTACATCCTCTCTAAGGTCCACTTGCAGGCTGGGAGGAATGCAGTCTGGGGATTAGGGTTTGGACTGTTTTGTTTCCAGTTTGCAAATGCAAAGATGCTGCAGCGGTTTCTGTTTCTTCCTCTCCATGGGCATGCTCCCATCCACACTGATGTGAGTTATGCACATGTCTAAAGAGAAGAGAGTCTCAGATCTTTTTCTCATCGTTTACATGAGATCAAAGGAAATCAAATAGAGTTAATGAAGGGCCAGATGGTGTTTTATTTGTGCTCTGGAAGACAGCACCAGAGAAGGGGAAGGAATATCTGTAGTTTAACCTGGCAGAGAGGAGGAAAACTGACTATCTCATTTCATGGGCACTGAGGCAAGTATGCCCTATCTTCAGAAGTGAGAAAGGTTTGCTTGTTTTCTCTGCCTCAGTAGATTTTTGGATGCAGGGCTAGGGCTGAAGGCATCGATTGAAGGGATTCCAGACTCTGAAATCATTGGCGCTTTGTCTTTTTTGGAAGCACAAATTTCTTTGGAACCAGGCAATTCTTCAGTTACTGCTTTTAAGCCATAGGATATGGGTGCTCCTCTAGTCTGTGGAAAATGTGTAATCTAAGCTGTTAGGAGGAGGCAGGGCTACAGAGGCAGGAGAGCCTTTGATTTGGATCCTCACTGTGAGCAAGAGTTTGGCAGGAGAGGCACAGGATGCAGTAAACTTTACCAACTGTGCACACAGAGAGACTCATATCCCAGAGGATGAAGACAGGGTCAGGATCATCCTGTGCTGTGTCTCTGTGCCAGCTCTGAGCTCTTTACCCTGGCTGCCAGGCTCTTCAGAGAGGCTCTGGACAGCCTGATCTAGTGTGAGGTGTCCCTGCCCATGGCAGAGGGGTTGGAAATGGATGCTCCTTGTGGTCTCTTCCAACCCTGACTGATTCTATGATTCTGTGATTCTGTGATGCTGTGATTCTGTGATTGCCATCTTGGGCATAGCTAATGACAAATTACTCTTACCCTCAATTGCTGGTAGGGTTATTAGAAAACAGATGAAAGATTTGCTTCCTTTATGGGCCTTGCAGTGATCCTGCCAGGCTCTTTCGCATATAGCACACCCCAAAGTGTCCTAACTGGGACATTGTGGAGAGGCTGCTGCTGGGCTCTGCTCACAGGGAACTGCAGACAGAACAAGGGGGAATGGCCTCAAGCTGAGGCTGGGGAGGTTTAGATTGGACATTAGGAAAAAGCTTTTCATGGAGAGAGTGGTCAGGGACTGGCATGAACTGCCCAGGGAGGTGGTGGAGTCGCCCAGCCTGGGTATGTTTAAGGGTGGTTTGGATGTGGGGCTTGGGACTATGGTTTAGGGTGACCCTTGCAGAGTAGGGTTCTAGGTTGGACTTGGTGCTCCTGAGGGGTTTTGCCAGCCTGGTTGCTTCTGTGATTCTGTGATGATTTCCCAGATTGGCAGGAGAAAGCCTTTCTGCAGAGGGTTCCAGCCGCCCACGCTGATCTTGCAGGGATGAGTCTGTGGAGGCAGTAGAGGCCATCTTATTACTTGTCCCCTGTGCATCCCATCATTGTTTTAACAGATGACACATTTATTTGAGGATAACTTAGCACCAGGCCATAGATTTCCCAATAGCTTGGTGTCACGTGTTGGCCTTGCATCACATTGTAATGCCACTTGACAGAGAGAGTCACTTTAACGATGCTCCCCCAAGGATCCTTTTGTTGACAAAGTAGCTCTCTGGATTTGGAAGGCTTTGCAGTGGAGCTGAAGGCCTGGAGGCTTTCCTGTTTTAAAAGTAAAGGGGAAGAGCTGCAGCTAACATCTGTACATTGGTTTAAGGACGCCAGAAATTGTTTGTGCCGACGATTCCTTCCCAGAACCTTGCGCCGAGAGCTCTTTAAGAGCGGCTCAGCCGCTCCTACCCTTTGCCCCCTGGTAGGGACCTAACATCACAGCTCCAGCTGACATTGTTTCCACCTGCTTTAAATGTGTTCATGTGCCTCTAATCCTGTGTGCAGCTTCACATTTGTACCCATTTCCTGGATTTTATAGGCACATGTGGTGCGTCGAGGCTTGGAAACGTAAGCCCTCGTTTTGTGCCTGCTTGGTTTTGAAACATTCATTTTCCCTGGCTGCACTCCCTGTTTAAATAATAATAATAATAAAAAAAGAAAATGAAAGAAAGAACAAATTCCTTTTTTTAATTTCTTATTTTTTTTTCCCTGATGAGGTTTAAGAAAAAGCTGGGGAAGCTCCTTGCTCTTTTTTTATGCATCTAGAACTTTTATTGAGCGAGTGTGCAGTAATTTTGGTGGCTTTTACTAAGTAACTTGACAGCTAATGGGAGACATCTGCAACAGATCCCAAAATAAATGGCTACTTAGGAATATGGAAGGGACTCCTTTCACACTCCTTTCTGTTCTTTATTTATTTTAATTTTATTTTATTTTAATTATTCTGAGAAATTCCTATCTGCTGCAGCTCAGATCCCAGTCAACATCCATACATGCCAGGAAGCCGTTACCAGCTACAATTAAAAGCTCATTTAGAGCTAACCCTTCCAAAAGTGCTATTGCATTAGGGAAAAAAAAAAAAAAAACCCAAACCCAAACCCATGGATTTTAATCTCAAAGGATCTAAGAAGCTCCATTAAAACACACACAAAACCATACACACACCTGGAGCTACACAGTGGCTTTATGAGGCTTGAGAGGATAAAAGAAAGCACAGGAGAAAGAGTCCAGACTTCATTGGCTGCAGACAAATTGGCTGCTTGCTATCAGTGACCCATACTTGTGTGCTTCCTCTCTTCTGTGAAAAGAAGGCTAGCAACATCAGCAGTCCTTCAGCTGGTGCACCATGACCCAGAAGGGTTGGGGACCCTTTCACAGAACCACAGAATGACTGAGGCTGGAGCAGAGCTCTGAGATCATCCAGCCCAGCCTAGGACCTAACACCACCACAGCCACCAGACCATGGCACTGAGTGCCACAGCCAAGCTCGCCTTAAACAGCTCCAGGGATGGGGACTCCTCCACCCATCCCATTGCCTAATGACCCTTTCCATCAGGAAGTGCTTCCTAACATCCAACCTAACCCTCCCCTGGCACAGCTTCAGGCCATGCCCTCTCCTCTTGGCACAAGCTGCCTGGCAGCAGAGCCTGACCCCCACCTTACTACAGCTTCCCTCCAGATAGCTGTAGAGTGTGCTAAGGTCCCCCCTGAGCCTCCTCTTCTCCAGGAGTGTTGGTGTTGGCAGATGTGCTATGCCAAGCTGCTCTCCATTATTTAGCTGAAGTCCTGGCTAACTGGGGAGGTGCCAGTGGTCTGGAGGGTAGCAAATGTAATGTCTATCTATAAGAAAGGAAGGAAGGAGGATCTGGGAAGATACAGACCTGTCAGTCTGCTCTCAGTGCCAGGCAAGGTCATGGAGCAGGGCATCTTGAGGGCTATTCCATGCCACATAGAGAACAAGCAGGGCAGCAGGCCCAGTCAGCATGGGTTCATGAAGGGCAGGTTCTGCCTGACCAACCTGATCTCCTTCTATGACAAGATGACCTGGATGAGGAGAAGGCTGTGGATATTGTCTGCCTAGAGTTCCAAAAAGCCTTTGACACTGTTGCCCACAGAATTCTCAGGGCCAAACTGACTGCTCATGGTCTGGAAGGGCACAGCTCTGCTGAATAAAGTACTGCTGGATGAAGGGACACAAAGGGTAGTGCTCAGTGGAGCTAAATCCAGCTGGGAGGCTCTGCAGAGGGGCTTGGATAGGTTGGATCCATGGCCAACATGAATGGGATGAGTTTAGACAAGGCCAAATGGCAGGTCCTGCACTTGGGGCACAATCACCCCAAACAATGCTACAGGCTTGGGGCAGTGTGGCTGGAGAGCTGCTGGCAGAAAGGGACCTGGGGGTTGTGATGGGCAAGCAGCTGAAGAGGAGCCAGCAGTGTGCCCAGGTAGCCAAGAAAGCCAATGGCATCCTGGCTGGGATTAGAAATGCTGTGGCCAGCAGGAGCAGGGAGGGGATTGTGCCCTTGGACTCTGCTCTGGGAAGGCCACACCTGGAGTGCTGTGTTCAGTATTGGGCACCTCAATGCAAGAGAGATGTGGAGGTGCTGGAGCCAGTGCAGAGGAGGGCAAGGAAGCTGGGGAAGGGCCTGGGGAATAAATGTGATGAGGAGAGAGTGAAGGAGCTGAGGCTGGTTAGTGTGAAACAGAGGAGGCTGAGGGCAGAGCTCATTGCTGTCTGCAGCTACCTGAAAGGAGGTTGTGGAGAGGTTTGTGCTGGGCTCTGCTCACAGGGAATCAGTGACAGAACAAGGGGGAATGGCCTCATGCTGTGACTGGATAGGTTTAGACTGGACATTAGGAACCATTTTTTCACAGCAAGAGTGATCAGGCATTGGAATGAGCTGCCCAGGGAGGTGGTGGAGTCCCCAACCCTGAATGTGTTTAAGGGTGGTTTGGATGTGGTGCTTGGGGCTATGGTTTAAGGGTGAACTTCGTAGAGTAGGGCTCTAGGTTGGACTTGGTGATCCTGAGGGGCTTTGACAACCTGCATGTTGCTGTGATTCTATGATTCTGTGTTTCTGTGTTTCTGTGATTCTGTGTTTCTGTGTTTCTGTGATTCTATGATTCTGTGATTCTGTGATTCTGTGTTTCTGTGATTCTATGATTCTGTGTTTGTGTGTTTCTGTGATTCTATGATTCTATGATTCTGTGATTCTGTGATTCTGTGATTCTGTGTTTCTGTGTTTCTGTGATTCTGTGATTCTGTGTTTCTGTGATTCTGTGTTTGTGTGTTTCTGTGATTCTATGATTCTGTGTTTCTGTGTTTCTGTGTTTCTGTGTTTCTGTGTTTCTGTGATTCTGTGTTTCTGTGATTCTGTGATTCTGTGTTAGGGAATGGAAACTGCCAGCTGGGGATAGAAATCTCAAAGAGAAAAATCCAAGCCATCAGTCCTATATCCCTGAGAACTTTGCTACATCTCCTAAAATTCTTCCTGGCACCACAGACAAGAGCTACTCCAGCCTTTATGCTAGGGTTAATTTTTAGGACTAGCCTCCACTAGGGAGAAGCCAATGGTAGTGTGAATCCATGGGAAGCAGCAGGATGGGGCTGGTGGGTGGGGGAAACCAAAAGTCATTCTGGAAATGCGAAGCCTAAGCTGATTTATCTGAGTGTCCTGCAGTTCCTGAGGGGGGAAAAACTAAAAAGGAAAATAAAAAGAAAAATAAAAAGGAACAAGATGAAGGAAACAGAGGACAGCTTTCCCATGCCTGACTGGCTTCCCATGTGAGTGGGTCACAGGATCACAGGATGATAGGGGTTGGAAGGCACCTCCATAGACCACAGAATCATAGAATCAGAGAATCATAGAATCAGAGAATCATAGTGTCAGAGAATCATAATCATAGAATCATGGAATCATACAATCATAGAGTTATAGAATCATAGAGTTATAGAATCATAGAGTCATAGAACCATGGAATCATAGAACCAGAATCATAGAATCATAGAATCATAGAATCATAGAATCACAGAATGGTTTAGGTTGGAAGGGACCTCAAAGCTCAGCCAGTTCCAAACCCCTGCCACAGGCAGGGAAACCCACTAGAAGAGGTTGCTCAAGGTGTCACCCAACCTGGTCCTGGACATCTCCAGGGAGGTTGTGGAGCACAGAAGCACAGAATGTGATCAAAGATCACATTCTGTGCTTCTGTGCTCCACAACCTCCCTGGGCAACCTGTGCCAGTGTCTCACCACCCTCAACCTGCTCCAGTGTCTCACCACTCTCACTGCAAACAACTTCTTCCTAACATCCAGTCCAAATCTCCCCTCTGTCACTTTAAACCCGTTCCTCCTCTCATTACCAGACCTTGTCAATAGTCCCTCCCCAGCCCTCCTCTAGCCCCCTTCAGAACCTGGAAGGCCACTCCAAGCTCTCCTGGAAGCCTTCTCCAGGCTGCAGAGCCCCAACTCTCTCAGCCTGTCCTCAGAACAGAGCTGCTGCAGCCCTCTGAGCATCTTCATGGCCTCCTCTGGACTGGCTCCAACACTTCCATGTCCTGCTTGTGCTGGGGGCTGCAGAGCTGCAGAGAGGACCCCAGGTGGGGTCTCAGCAGAGCAGAGCAAAGAAAGCTGTGCTGTCAGAATAACCACACAGCCCTTTCTTTGCGCCGCTTTGGAAATCTGGTTCCCATTACCATCTCTGCATCAGACAAACACAACCCAAGTTATTTACAGGCTGTGAAAGATCCTAAATCTTTTTAAATTTTTTTTTTTTTCCAAAGTAATATGACATTGGATCACAAATTCTCACTCTTAACAATAATTGACAGCAAAGTGAAGTGGAGGATATTCACAATTAGTAACAACAACCTCTCACGCTCTCCCGGTGCCTCCTATCTTCAAGTCCCTCTCCAGATGTAAGCTGCTGAAATCTTACTACCATTTACTGGGGCAGGATGTTGAATGTTGTTATCTGCTCTTCACAGAACCATAGAACTTTAGAGGTTGGCGTGGACCTCCAGAGATCATCAGGTCCAACCTGCCTGCCAAGGCAGCATCACCCAGGGTAGTTCGCGCAGGAATGCATCCTGGAGGGTTTGGAAAGCTCACAGCTGCTGAAAGGGGCTTGCTAGGACTGCAACTTGCCTAAAGCCCTCAGAACATTTTAATTGCAGAAGCAAGGCCAGAGCTCACAAGCTCTTGGCTCCTGCTTGTGTGAGAGAGCAAAACAGGGTTTTAAAAGCATCCTGTGCCTTAGGAATCCCAGTTCCAGCGCACATCGGGGCTGGAGCAGCGCTGGGGCAGTGTGGCTCCTCAGGGAGCCTTGGGGCTCCCAGCTCCCATTAACTTGGAGTGATTTTGGAGCTCTTGAAAACTCCTTTCAGTCCTTGGAGGGGAATGCACAACACCTGTGATGCATAGAAGCGGCTCACAGAGGGGCAGAGCAGAGGCTGGGAGCCAGGGCCTGCTCTGCGTGCAGCTCAGCACCGTTCAGAAGCTGGAGCAGATCTGCCCAGGGCTGAGGAGCTGAGGGGAGCCAATGGTGCTGCCAACTCTCCTTGCTGACATGATTGTCTTGGGAGCAGAGCCAGGAAAGATCTAAAGGCAGAACTCCAGCCCTGCCTGTGTAAGGAAGCTCTCCTTGCTTGGCCCCTTGATCTTACCCTCTGAGTCCAGGAGAAAGGAGCAGCTCAGGTGCAGCTCACTTGGAGCATCCTGTGATGTGCCTCAGCCCCCTCCCCAGCCTTGGTGCCCTTCTATGGACACCTTCCAGCACCTCAGCATCTTTCTTAAATTGAGTGCCCCAGAACTGGACACAGCACTCAAGGTGTAGTGAGAAGGGAGCAAAAATCCCAGAGGGGAGAGTGGACGCTGAGGTATGTGCAGAGAATTGGGCAAGAGGCAGCTCAGGAGAGGGCAAAGCATCCCTACAGCCTTAGCAGGGCTGCAGCCCTCCTTCCAGGACCAGATGCCAAGCCCTGATTTTCATGGCAACTCAATTCCTGAGCCTCAGACCAGTGCTCAAGGTGATGCAAGAAACCATTTACAAGGAGCCCATAAATATCGGTGTGGATGTTGAGCAATGCCCAGTGGCTTCAGCACATCAGAGTATTCTGAGGAGGTGTATGGCTAAGGGAACATTTACTACTGAGATCTTGATGTCATTCTGAATAATGAAATAAAAAAACCCCTTCTTTATGTGGGAAAACTTACCAGGCCAAGGGACCAGCTGTCTAAGCCAGAACCTATTAAATTCAAGGGGAAAAAAAAACTTTCAGATGGCCTCGTGCCTACATGTAGAAGTTTAATTGAATTTGGAGTTGGCTTTATAGATTGAGGGAGAGATGAATTATTTGTTGCAATGATGGGCAAATGCAAGCAGTAAGTTGGGCAGTTGGTCCTATCCGGGGTGTTAAAAAAACCAAACATCTTGTGGGAGAATCACAGAGTGCCAGGGGCTGGAAGGGACCTCCAAAGCTCATCCAGTCCAACCCCCCTGCCACAGCAGCATCACCCAGAGCAGATCACACAGAACACATCCAGGCAGCTCTGCAATAGCTCCAGAGAGGGAGACTCCACAACCCCCCTGGGCAGCCTCTTCCAGGCTTCTGTCACACTCACAGGGAAAAAAATCCCTCCTCATGTTTAAATGAAACTTCCTCCCCCTCAGCTTCCACCATTGCCCCTTGTGCTGGCACTGGGCATCACCCAGCAGAGCCTGGCTCCAGCCTCCTGCCACTCACCTTTACATCTTTCTAACCATTGCTGAGGTCCCCCCTCAGTCTCCTCCTCTCCCAGCAGCACAGCTCCAGCTCCCTCAGGCTCTCCTCCTAAGGAAGATCTTCCACTGCCTGCAGCATCTCTGTGGCTCTGTGCTGGACTCTCTCCAGCAGTTCTATGTCCCTCTTGAGCTGGGGTACCCAGAACTGGACACAGGACTCCAGATGTGGCCTCAGCAGGGCAGAGCAGAGGGGCAGGAGAACCTCTCTCCACCTACTCATCACAACCCTTCTAACCCACCCCAGACTGGCATTGCCCCTCCTGCCCACCAGAGCACATTGCTGGCTCATGCTCAACCTCCCACCCACTAGGACCCCCAGGTCCTTTTTCCCCTTTGCTGCCTTCCAGCAGCTCAGTCCCCAACCCGTACTGCTCCCTGGGGTTGTTCTTTCCCAGGTGCCAGCCTCTCCCCTTGCCTTTCTTGAATTCCATTCCATTTCTCCCTCCAGCCTGTCCAAGCCTGACTGAATGGCAGCACAGCCTCTGGTGTGGCAGCCACTGCACACAGCTTGGTGCCATCAGCAAACTTGATGACAGTGCCCTTTGTGCCCTCA
>WBNM01042484.1:10321-26429 GCA_013399055.1 Ramphastos sulfuratus | reverse complement strand
CTCCAACACTTCCATGTCCTCCCTGTGCTGGGGGCTCCAGAACTGCACACAGGACTCCAGGTGGGGTCTGAGGAGAGCAGAGCAAAGGGGCAGAATCCCCTCCCTTGCCCTGCTGCCCACACTGCTCTTGCTGTAGCCCAGCACTCAGCTGCTGTCTGGGCTGCATGTGCACACTGCAGCCTCATGTTGAGATTTTCATCACCCCAGACCCCCAGGGCCTTTTCCTCAGGGCTGCTCTCAGCCATTCCCCACTCAGCCTGTATTTGTACTTGGGATTGTTCCTACCCAGGTGCAGGACCTTGCACTTGGCCTTGTTGAATGTCATGAGGTTGGCCTGGGCACACCTCTGCAGCCTGTGCAGGTCCCTCTGGATGGATCCCTGCCCTCTAGCAAGTCGACTGTGCCACACAACTTGGTGCCATCTGCAAACTCGCTGAGGCTGCACTGATTCCTCTGTCCATGGCACTGACAAAGATTGAACCTCATGATCCTTTACCTTGGTACTGACAACGATGTGTACAGAATCGAATACCTGGCTGGTCAGTTTAGGTTCACATGAAATGTCCACTCCTCCCTTCAGGTGTGGTCTTTTCCTGCACTCCCAACATAGTACACAAGATTTTGCAGTCACATTGGCCTGCACACCCATCCTTGGTAATAAACATCAAGCCCTATCACTACTAGGAGCGGACACTGTCTGCAGTAATAAGCTTTTGACTCAGAAAGTGCAGTTCCTTAGAGGAGATTGATCTGAAAAGTAAATGATCTGAACACAGTGCATCCTGCAGAACCTCCTGGCTCAGCTTCAGCTGCAGGTAGGTCCCTGTCTCTCTTAGATATTGTTTCACCTTGGAATACAAACAGGCTTCAAAGGAGGAAAGTTTTGCCCTGAGAACTGTGATCACACCATCTCATTTCTGCCCATTTGACAAGGTTTTACTACAAGTGGCAGCAAAAAACCCAAAACAAAACAAAACAAAGCAAACAAACAAATAAAAAACCAAAACCACCCCAAAAAACCCCCAAACAAACAAATAAAAAAACCCGAATTGGTTTGTTTGGTTTCATTTCAGTATTGTTTTTACCTTTTCTTTTTGTTTTGTTTGGTTTTGGTTTAGGATTTTAGTTGGGTTTGTTTGTTTTGTTTGTGGGGTTTTTTTGTTTGTTTTTGGTTTTGTTCCTTTGGTTTTTTTAATTTGTTTTTTGTTTTGTTTTTTGTTTGGGGTTTTTTGTTGTTTTTTGTTGTTTTTGGTTTTGTTCCTTTGGTTTTTTTAATTTGTTTTTTGTTTTGATTATTGGGATTTTTGTTTGGGTTTTTGTTCTTTTGGTTTTTTTAATTTGTTTTTTGTTTTGTTTTTTGTTTGATTATTGGGATTTTTGTTTGGGTTTTTGTTCTTTTGGGTTTTTTAATTTGTTTTTTTGTTTTGTTTATTGGGGTTTTTGTTTGGGTTTTTTGGTTGTTTTTTGTTTTATTTTTGTTCTTTTGGTTTTGGGATTCTTTTGTTTGTTTTTGATTTGGGTTTGGGTTTGGATTCTTTTTTTGTTTTGGTTTGTTTGAGGGTTTTTTTGATGAGGAAGATAGGCTCAGAGCAACTAGCAACAAAACTTCAGAGCTCTGCTCTCCTCCTGGCTTTCTCCAGGATGCTTGCCTCTACTGACAGGCTGCCATATCACACAGGAAATACTCCTGATTCTTAAAGGGGAAAATAATTGTTTCTGTGCAGATAAATATAGCACTTGAGATTACCTTACCTGCATAGTCCCTGGGCTGAAGGCACAGACAACAATTGTGATTATGGCTTTCATCTTTTTAGAAGGCCTTTGCAGATCATCAGCTTAAAGAAGGCATGTTGAGAGTGGAGGTGGGGGAACCCTCAAGGTTTTGCCATTTAACAACAACGACAACATTGCTTAAATTCCTCAAAATCATGATTCTTTTTTGCACAAAATGTTCCACGCTGTTGTTTTTTCTCTTTTCCTTATCTGCAGTGTTATTTCATGGAGGACTGGGTTTTGCATTAGTCTAGATCCCTTAAGTGATGTTAAAGCTGTCACAAATTAGTGGAAACAGTTGTACCTTCAAGGTACTAAATATTCTGCAAAATCATATTTCAGTATTTTTTTTTATATATATATGGAATGCACAAAATATCTAAGTAGAAAGGTTTCACGTGGTGGAAGTTTATCATTCTGGTGAAGGATTTTGCTAGATTTACTGCAATACCCTTATGATGGGAAAAGGCAGGGGAACCAAAAAAGGCTATTTTAATTAAAGTTAGCTTTCCAGCTGCTTTGAAATGTGCCAGGTATGGCACAGTGGTGATTATAGCTAGTAGAGAAAAGCTGGCATCAATGGAAGGGGATCCAGCCACAAAAGTTACTGGAACACAGGAATTTGGAAAAGGCTCCCTGTGCATAATTCCTTTGCATAGCACTGACTCTGCAGCACAGGCAAGCCTGTGGGTTGCCATGATCACACACAAATAGCTGATGTATTTTTAACCCCTACTCTTAACCTTCTGCTATGCACTCCCTAAAGGGAACTGTAGCCCTTGTAGTGATATTTCACAGTGTGACCTATTGATGGCATTGGTAGGGCTCTGCAGGATCTGTGTTTGTGTCATTCAGCTGAAGCAATGCAGAGGTTTAGAAAATCAGCCACTGAAGTCTGAATTTGATTAGGATAATTAGGGGGTAATATTGATTTTTTTAACATATGGTGATCAAGGGATCACTAATCACTGTGTTTGGTAGGGGAAAAAAATGTGTGGAAGAAAAAGACTAAGCCTTTACTCTGCTCTCCTCAGACCCCACCTGGAGTACTGTGTGCAGTTCTGGAGCCCCCAGCACAGGAAAGACATGGAAGTGTTGGAGTGGGTCCAGAGGAGGCCACCAAGATGCTCAGAGGGGTAACAGCCATAGGCAGGGACACCTCCCACTAGGGGACACCTCCCACTAGCACAGATCACTCAAGGTCTCCGCCAACCTGGCCTTGAACACCTCCAGGGAGGGAGCAGCCACAACCTCCCTGGGCAACCTGTGCCAGTGTCTCACCACCCTCACTGCAAACAACTTCCTCCTAACATCCAGTTTCAATCTCCCCTCTGCCACTTTAAACCCATTGCCCCTTGTCCTCTCATTACAAGCCCTTGTCAATAGTCCCTCCCCAGCGTTCCTGTAGCCCCCTTCAGATACTGGAAGGCTACTCTAAGGTCTCCTGGAAGCCTTCTCTTCTCCAGGCTGCAGAGCCACAACTCTCTCAGCCTGTCCTCACAGCAGAGCTGCTACAGCCCTCTAAGCATCTTCGTGGCCTCCTCTGAACCCGCTCCAACAGTTCCATGTCCTTCCTGTGCTGGGAGCTCCAGAACTGCACACAGGACTCCAGGTGGGGTCTGAGGAGAGCAGAACAAAGGGGCAGAATCCCCTCCCTTGCCCTGCTGCCCACACTGCTCTTGCTGCAGCCCAGCACTCAGTTGCTGTCTGGGCTGCACTCACACTGCAGGCTCATGTTGAGCTTTTCATCACTGCAGAGCCCCAGGTCCTTGTAGCTTGTCCTCACAGGAAAGCTGCTCCAGCCCTCTGAACATCTTCGTGACCCTCCTCTGGAACATCCTTGAATGAGACACTTCAAGAATTTTTCTCTTCAAATTTCCTAACTATTAAGAAGTGAAAAAAAAAGTAAGGGAAAAGTATTACAGAGGGATTTATCTTTTATCTTCACAAGAAAATATTTGAAGACACTTTGTTAAGAGAACAAGCTTATGGCTAGTTATCTTCATCAAAGTTGTCAAAGATATGTTTAGGTGATTTATATTGTGTTCATGTTTCTTGATTCAGTATCATTTAAAGGACACAGTGGTTGCCTCTGATATGAAATTTCCTTAAGTCAATATGTCACTGAAAAGGTGAACACTAAATCCAAGAAATCTTAGTTGAAGTCACTGAGAGACTTTAACCATATATATGTTTAAAGTAAACAGATTCTGGATACTTCTTTTCCCAATTCCTCTGCTCTTACTTATAATTCTCATTAACTCAAATTATCTCAAAGTGCAACATCAAGTAAGTTTCACTGCCAGGGTATCCTGAGACCCTGAGCCAGGAACAGAGGATGATTTTGTGACACTAAAATATAGAGATGGCAGGATGTCATCTTGTATGGACTTAAAAGCCTGAACTAAACTCACTTTTGTTCCAAACCATGTTCAGAAGCAGAAGAAGTTTGCCTTCTTACGTTGCTTGAGCGCGTCCCTTTTTGTTTAGTTTGGGAGATGGCATTTGGCACCTCTAAACTTGCAAGGTTTGCTGCTGTGTTCCCCACTANACACAAGCATAGATAAGAGCAGAGAGTGTTGGTCTCTAGCTGTGGGTTTTTGTCTGCTGGCCTCTCTGCTAACCTAACTAACCACTCTCTGGCTGCTGGTGTGTCTTCTCCTTTCTTCTAACCTAACTAACCACTCTGCTTCTAACCCCCCTTGCTGATCCTCCAAACTCACCTTGCACATAAGGCAAACCCTGGGGTAAGGTAGAGGGGTGGAAAGAAGGTGGAAGGGTGGTTGGGAGCCCCTCCTGGGGACTCTGATTTCTGGGAGGGGGATTGTGTTTCTGTATTCCTTTTAACTTGTATATGTCTGTAACTATTCCTGTCAATTGTATATCTCTGCTTGTACATTGTGTTAAGCTGTAAATAGGGCCTCAGTCCTTAATTTCCAGTTGGCTGAGTCTAGTCTGGGGGATTTTATAAAGTGTGTGTGTGTGGGGAACTCCCAAACCATCACAGTCTGTGGGAGGCAAAAGATTTTGCTCATCTTCCTTAGACACAAAGATTCCAGTTGTTCACACTGTATTTCTCTTGTAATACAGCATGGCGAAGAAGAGAATTTGCCCCACATTACCAAAACCAGATGATCACAACCTCTGCTACCATATCTAAGACAAAACTTGAACTCAGTATTGTTTGCAGCCTCCAACTAGCTGTGTATTATTGTTCATTTTAAATGGAGGCACAGGCAAAAAGAAAAAATCAGTTAAAATGTGTCTTAATTTTTATATCTTTGTTCCTGCATCAGGAGATTAATAAATCCCTGTGTCCATGCAGTGTTGCTTTGTCCTTCCTACCACATTCAGTTATTCCTGACAATCATAGAATCATAGAATGGTAAGGTTGGAAGGGACCTCAAAGATCATCTAGTTCCAACCCTCTGCCATAGGCAGGGACACCTTCCACTACCACAGGTCACTCAAGGCCTCATCCAACCTGACCTTGAACACCTCCAGGGAGGTTATGGAGCACAGAATCACCCAACGTGATCAAAGATCTTCAAACATGATTTTGTGCTCCACAACCTCCCTGGGCAACCTCTGCCAGTGTCTCACCACCCTCACTGCAAACAACTTCCTAACATCCAGTTTCAATCTCCCCTCTGCCAGTTCAAACCCATTGCCCCTTGTCCTGGCATTGCAAGACCTTGTCAATAGTCCCTCCCCAGCCTTCCGGTAGGTCCCCTTCAGATACTGGAAGACTACTATAAGGCTACAATGAATATGACTACATCTTCTTCAGAATATGTGCTGTACAGAGCTAGATTTGCAGCTAGCAAGAGTTACTGGACAAGAAGGCAATTGCTACTGTGCTTGACAGCTGTGTAGAATGCTAGTTTTCTCAGGAGAAATAATCTTATAGCTCTGTAGTTCTTTGCAGTATCTCCAGTGGGTATTTTGTCATCTATTGGAAATAAAAATGAATGCTCAGGCCTGTAAGTGATTCTGAAGGATCTGAGCAAATGGATATGGGGATGGATGAAACACTTTGTGGCTTCGACACTGCATCCCTTGTAAGTGTGACTTTGCACTGAGTCTTTAGAGTAGCCCTAAGAAAATGACGCTCCTATACCCCAGGAAAAAATACATTTTTAATACAGTGTTGGCAATGAGATGCAGCCCAGACAGCCAATCGAGTGCTGGGCTGCATCAATAGAAGCATGGCCAGCAGGACAAGGGAGGGGATTCTGCCCCTTTGCTCTGCTCTCCTCAGACACCATCTGGAGTCCTGTGTGCAGTTCTGGAGCCTCCAGCACAGGAAGGACATTGAAGTGTTGGAGCAGGTCCAGAGGAGGCCACGAAGATGCTGAGAGGGCTGCAGCAGCTCTGCTGTGAGGACAGGCTGAGAGAGTTGGGGCTCTGCAGCCTGGAGAAGGCTTCGAGGACTCCTTAGAGTAGCCTTCCAACCTGAGGGGGCTCCAGGAAGGCTGAGGTGTAACTATTGACAAGGTCTTGCAATGCCAGGACAAGGGGCAATGGGTTTGAAGTGGCAGAGGGAAGATTGAAACTGGATGTTAGGAGGAAGTTGTTTGCAGTGAGGGTGGTGAGACACTGGCACAGGTTGCCCAGGAAGGTTGTGACTGCTCCCTCCCTGGAGGTGTTCAAGGCCAGGTTGGAAGAGACCTTGAGTGACCTGTGCCTATGGCAGGGGGGTGGAACTGGATGATCCTTGAGATCCCTTCCAACCTTACCATTCTATGATTCTATGATTATATTTGCATCTTGTGTTACATGGCCCTTCTTAATATTTTGGGACCTGCTGCTTTCTTGATTTTACCAGGCTATATATGGAGTAGAGATTTTCCCAGCAAGAATCTGCCTTGGCAGTAGAAATTTGGAAAAAAATAGGTAACTGTTGTAACTGCTTGATGGTTTCCAGTTACAATCCTGTCTGCTGGTGCTGGAACATGACCCAGAGCAAGTGAGAGTAGGCTGATGAGGTCAGGCAGCAAGTTGCAGGGGTAGTGGGGAGCAGTGAGATGAAGGAACTCTTAGTGACTAATATTTCCTGAGGGAGGAGAGGAGAGCAGGGCCTTGAAAATTATCTGAGGAGATAAAATATGAGGTTGGAAGCGTGGGTCAGCTTGTGTGGGCACTGTGGCCAGGGGGAGAGCTGTGCAGAAAAGCTGTCTTCTAATGTAATCACTATGCTTTCTCCACTGAAAAGAAATCTGATTTATTATTTTCTAAAAAAAAAAGAAAATCCTCCTCTTTATTTGCATTTAAAATCTTTCTCACTACTTAGAGATCTCTCTGAAAGAAGAAGGTCGAGACACAGCCACATCAAGGCATCATAAACACCCTGGTGTGAGCCTTGGTATTCTGTATAAGAGCAGATGTATTAGGGAAATATCTGGAGAATTAAGAGAAAAATCAATGTGAAAATAAAGTGATGAGGGAAGCAATTAAAAAAAAAAATTAAATGAGAAGAAGATTATTTTCCACATAATTAAATTGGGACACTGCTTCCAGGAAAGTAGTTTGAATATAAATAATGCCATTTCCCTTGGAAACATGGACTACTTTCACAGAGAATTAAAGTTACAGTTTAATAAGCAAAAGAGAATCTGGTAAGACTTATGCTGTCCTAAGTACAGGTCAACCATCACCACTCAAGCAGCTGTCAGGAATAAATTTTCTCATTATTTCCTTCTTTCTGAGGTGAGGAAAAAGAAGAAAGTGATCTTCTTCATTCTGTGATCCCTGAACTCAGGGGCTGAAAGTGATCTTCTTCATTCTGTGATCCCTGATCTCAGGGGCTGAACATGGCAAATACTGTCTATTTCTATTTTGTAGTACCTAATCTTAGAAATTGGATCCTTTGATGATCTGAATCCTAGGGACAGGACTCCATGTGAATTGATAGTAGAAAATCACTTTATCAACTCAATTAAAAAACCCCAAACCACCAAGGAGCACATGGCATAACTGAATGCAGTTAGAATGGTTTTTGTTATGTATTTCTTAACAGTTGGAATCTGATTTTACTGGTGAGAGGCTTTCTGCTGCAAATCAGTAGATTCTGAATCTTATTGTTTAGCTGAATATGATGCAGCCCTACATAGGCTTTTTAGGCATCCCTGAAGGAGGAAGGAGTTTGGAGCTATTGCAGGGGAAGAATTAGGCCCTTGTTTGATGTTTTGGGTTCAGCTTTTTCTTTCAGGCAGGTTTAGTTCTTTATGTTAACAGATCTGTTTCTTTCTACCAACCTCCAGAAAATTCATCTTTATGTGTAAAAAGTATCAGTGGTCTTTACATGTCAGAGTGAACTGGATGTTAGGAGGAAGTTGTTTGCAGTGAGGGTGGTGGGAGGTTGCCCAGGGAGGCTGTGGCTGCTCCCTCCCTGGAGGTGTTCAAGGCCAGGTTGGATGAGGCTTTGCGTGACCTGTTCTAGTGGGAGGTGTCCCTGCCTATGGCAGGGGTTTGGAACTCGATGATCTTTGAGGTCCCTTCCAACCTTACCATTCTATGATTCTATGATTTTTAAAGCAGAAGCCCATTGTTTGTAATATTTTGAGTAACTAAGTATTTTTGTTTTAATTTGCTGAATTCACAACTTCCTTCCTTGAGTCTCTTCAAAATCTGTCATCATACCAAGAACTGCATCTCAAATGCAGCAAGATTAAAATCCTTATCACCTTATCGCAGCATCGATCCTGCTAAACTTTCATCACTTGCCTTTAAGCTTTAAAAATTCAGGTTTCATATGACCATAGGTTTATGAAGTGTATAGAGGTTGCTTTATAATCTATGAGAAAATAATTTTCCTCTTTCAGCTTAGAAAAGCAAAGACCACAGTGCTGGTTTGAGGCTAATTGGAATATTTTAATGAAAAAAATAGATCATAGGCTGTGAAAAGCAAACACTGCTGATGTCTGCTTCACCCATAGGCTTGCTGAGATGGATAAGAACAAGAACACAAATATAGATAAGACACAGAGAGTATTGTTCTCTCTAGCTGCTGGCTTGGTCTGGGCCTCTCTGCTAACCTAACTAACCACTTTCCTTCTAACCCCCCTTGCCCATCCTCCAAACTCACCTTGTACATAAGGCAAACCCTGGGGTAAGGTAGAGGGGTGGAGAGAAGGTGGAAGGGTGGTTGGGAGCCCCTCCTGGGGACTCTGATTTCTGGGAGGGGGATTGTGTTTCTGTATTCCCTTTAACTTGTGTATTTCTGTAAATATTCCTGTATATAGTGTATATCTCTGCTTGTACATTGTGCTGAGCTGTAAATAGAGCTTCAGTCCTTAACTTCCAGCCTACTGAGTGTGGTCTGAGGGATTTTACAAAGTAGGGGGGAGCAGGAAACTCCCAAATCATCACAACCACTCATCCCTTACAAGTAGCAAAGCGTGAATAAAGATTGGGTTTCTGCAAGCTTCCTCTCAGATAATTGAAAAGTAGACTTGTGAAGGAAACTTGGTAGTGAGATGCACTTTCATCCCTGTGCATTGAGGGAAGACCACAGATAGAAAAAACAAGGCACAGATGCATGCATTTCTCTGGTAAAGTTGCTTCAGGTTGTGACATGCAACCTCTCACCTATACAAATGAAGCATATCCTGAATCTGGAACTTACACAAATGCTTAATGATGTGTGGCCTGCTCTAGGTGATCTTGCTCTGGCAGGAAGGTTAGACTAGGAGATCTTTTGAGGTGTCTTCCAACCCCTAATATTCTGTGATTTTCTGTGATTCTGGGTGTTTTATTGATTATAGTGATATGGGGGTTATGCTTAATTCAGTGTAATTACCTTGTTTAAACAAAACTGGGTTAATCCTACTGATAGAGCTCAGCAACTTGTGGTGCCTGCAGCTAAGTGTATACTCTGTGGAATAACAGTTGTGGGTGCTTTGTTCTTTTTAAGGATCCTGCAGTCATTAACTCTGCATGGCTTTGTTGTGTTTGAGCTTTGTAGCTTGAAGAATTGCTGATCTCACATGTCCCTAAAATTATACCTGGCTTTGAAATCTGAGGGTTGTTTACAATCCCTGCTACTTGAATTCTTGATTTCCTGCCTGTTCTGCCAAGGAGTGGGGGGAAAGAAGGGGGAGAGTGTTAGGGAGTGTTGGTTTGTTTTTCCCTTGATGTATTAAGAAGGCCAATGGCATCCTGGCCTGCATCAGGAATAGTGTGGCCAGCAGGAGGTTGCTTTCTTCTCTCAGGCAACCAGCACCAGAACAAGAGGACACAGTCTCAAGCTGTGCCAGGGGAAGTTTAGGCTGGAGGTGAGGAGAAAGTTCTTGACTGAGAGAGTCATTCCCCACTGGAATGGGCTGCCCAGGGAGGTGGTGGAGTCACCGTCCCTGGAGGTGTTCAAGGCAGGTGTGGATGTGGCACTTGGTGCCATGGTCTGGTCTTGCGGTCTGTGGTAATGGGTTGGACTTGATGATCTTTGAGGTCTCTTCCAACCTTGGTGATACTGTGATACTGTGATTAATGCAGATTGCTGTTGAATCAACCTCTTGTACCTTTTAGGAAAAATGCAATGGATTTGCTATATATTCAGCTCAATTTAGAAACAACAGCTGCAAGACAGAGATTATCACAAAGTGCTGGGTGTCTGTGTTTTTTTCCTGCAAGTCCTGGGGAGTGCTTGGGCTTGAGGCAGATGCTAAATTGAGCCACTTTTGCTCAATGTCCTATGCTGATGGACTTTAAATCTGCCAGGTGTCTGTCCTCCAGAAACAGCATGTTTTTGTGAGTTAGGCAGAGAGCCAGCAGCTCTGAAGTGCTATTCCCACCTGTATTTGGTTTAATATTGTTTTGTTCTTATGTAAGACTTTATTATTGCTGTCATCTTCCGCTTTTGTTTCTCTTTTTTTTCTCCCCCACAACTAGAATATTACCTCATCTTGCCAGTAGTACATAGTACTCTGCTGATATTTTATGATTGGTTCTGATCCGCAGCATTGTCAATGCTACCGTGCAGCACCTTATAGAATCATAGAATGGTAAGGTTGGAAGGGACCTCAAAGATCATCCAGTTCCAACCCCCTGCCATAGGCAGGGACACCTCCCACTAGCACAGCTCACTCAAGGCCTCCTCCAACCTGGCCTTGAATACCTCCAGGGAGGGAGCAGCCACAACCTCCCTGGGCAACCTGTGCCAGTGTCTCACCACCCTCACTGCAAACAACTTCCTCCTAACATTCACTTTCAATCTCCCCTCTGCCAGTTCAAACCCATGGCCCCTTGTCCTGTCATTACAAGACCTTGCCAATAGTCCCTCCCCAGCCTTGCTGTAGGCCCCCTTCAGAGCCTGGAAGGCTACTCTAAGGTCTCCTGGAAGCCTTCTCTTCTCCACGTTGCAGAGCCCCAACTCTCTCAACCTGTCCTCATAGGCGAGCTGCTCCTCTAATATTTCCATTTTCTCCCTAGAGTGGGACATTATATACCTTGTGGTCTGTTGTTAATGCTAGTACTTCATATAGAAATTGCTGGGCAAATCAGGTGGTTTCCTTTTAGTCAGTTTTTTTTATAAAATACAAGCTGGNAGGTGTTCAAGGCCAGGTTGGAAGAGGCCTTGAGTGACCTGTGCTAGCTGGAGGTGTTCCTGCTTATGGCAGGGGGTTGGAACTGGATGATCCTTGAGGTCCCTTCCAACCTTACCATTCTATGATTCTATGATTCTATGATTTTACCAGTGAGCTTGTAGTCAAATAGAAAGAAAAAAATAAAAACACACAAACCAGGTTTTAATTAATTAATTTGAAAAGAGATACTGGTAAGGAAAAGAATCATTTAATTGAGAGAATACCACAACTCGCAGTACCAAAGCTGCCAACTCCTTGTGACAATCTCATTATGGAAGTCCATTAGACATGGATATAGATGCTCTAATTGGCACTGACTATTGGGATAGTGAATTGTATTGGAACACAAAAAAAATCAGTGCCGAGTCATCTGAGCTTTGCAACAGCTACAGAATGTTCTTAGGGAGTAAAATGTGCATGTTCCTTTAGCAGGCTATGGAGTAATTTGAATCATAGCATCATAGAATCAACCAGATGGGAAGAGACCTCCAAGCTCATCCAGTCCAACCTATCACCCAGCCCTTGTTGTGCAAACTTCCCCAAGTATAAATATAAAACTCAGTCCTTCAAAACTTCAACAGTCTCTTTTCCACAAGCTTGGATTAAGCAAAGAAGGTGGACAGCTCGAGTATGTGGAGTGTGGCAAAAGTATTTCACTAGAAGACAAGTTGTGCAAACTTTCCCAAGTATAAATATTAAAGTCAGAATAGTTGTAAAACTTCAACAGTCCCCTTTCCACAAGCTTGGGAAAAGCAAAGGAGGTGGACAGCTGGAGTATGTGGAGTGTGGCAACAGTATTTAACTAGAAGACAGGAGAAAAGGATTTTCTGAGCTTAACAGTATGATGTTCTCATGCTCATGGAATGGAAGGTAGGTGTGTGGTAAGCTAATGAATGTCTTGCTGACCTCAATTAACACTCGTTTTGTTTGTACCAGGACTGAATGTAGTTCTTCAAGCCTGCTAGGTACATACTAGGTGAATAGAAGACAAACGTAAATGATCTCTTTTTGTCACTTGGAATGGCATGAATACCTCAGAGTCCATCTTAGACTAAATTAGAAGCCTGGAATGAAGAGCTACACTTTTCTGTGTGGTCCTTGGAGAGAGCTATATTGCTGGGATGTCCTGAATTGTCCTCTGTGCTTCTCTGATCACATCAGAATATCATAGCTCAGCCCAATCTTAATGTGAATTCACTTTTTATCATAGAATCATTCAGGTTGGAGAAGACCTCTGTGATCAAATCCCACTATTGACCCTACTCTACAAAGTTCACCTCTAAACCATATCCTCAAGCACCACATCCAGGGATGGTGACTCAACTACCTCCCTCAGCAGCCTATTTCAATGTTTGACTACTCTTTCTGTGAAAAAAAAAAATAAAAAATCTGATGTCCACATGCATCTAAGCTTGGTATGCCAAACACTGAATATTTATTTATTTTTTAAAAAATAGTGATTTCTGCTCTTGTTTCACAGAAGAAAGATTTCTCTTACCGTGAGACAAGAAATTACGGAAATCACAAAGTGGATTTCACTTTGTCTCTGTAATTCATTCACAGATGGAACTATAAATCACAGAAATCCAACAGCTGCCACTGCAGCCAGATAAACCACTGACACAAGGGCAGCTGAGAAACAATGAAAGACTGATTTTTTTATTTTTTTTTTTTTTTTTTGGTCAACTGGCCTCACTCTCCTGGGGAATATTTGGTGCCAAGCTGTCAGTTTACTTGGCTCCAGAATGAACAAACAGCAAGCTGATAAAACAACCTGAGTCCTACATCTTTTTTTTTTGGTTGTTTTTTTGTTTGTTTTTCCTGGGAAAAGTTTAGAGAGAGACACAATTCATGAGATGTTCTGCCTTTTTGCTCTTCACATTGTAGCTTTTAATTTCTTCCTCTGTTTTGTGTCAGCTTGTGTCAAATTTGTGCCAAATTTGTGCTGAATTAAACTATATTGTGTGCTGGTCCAAATTTCTGGTTAAATACTATGCCTGTACACTATTATATGATAAGATTGTCTCTGACAATAAAAAATAATTAATGCAAATTAAGAGGAGGTCTGGGATCAACCCACAATCTGCTTCTGTCTTCGTAACACCTCAAGTGTTTCAAGGTACTAATTAAGAGTGCTCAGAGACAAGGCCTTGAGTGCCCTGTACTAGTGGGAGGTGTCCCTGCCTATGGCAGGGGATTGGAACTAGATGATCTTTGAGGTCCCTTCCAACCTTACCATTCTATGATCTCTTAGCCTGAGGTCTACTGCAGGTACTTCATATGTGGAGGGCCACAGCTCTAGGTTGGTTCTGTGCCTTGGTTACACATCACCAGGAAGGATGCCTTAGTACCAGGTGTGTGCAAAGAACTGGTGTCTGTTATCCCTGCAGTAATTTTTCAGGGATCTAATTGTTTGACATGGGAACTAATTCAGCTTTGAGTTTTGGAAACAAGTTGGAAGAAATACAACCATAAGCCACAGCCAGGTAATAGTTATAATATCAATAGCAGGACAAAGTATGTGAAGAGTTCTATAACATCAATCATAGAACGGTAAGGTTGGAAGTGACCTCAAAGATCATCTAGTTCCAACCCCCTGCCATAGGCAGGGACACCTCCCACTAGCACAGGTCACTCAAGGCCTCCTCCAACCTGGCCTTGAACACCTCCCTGGGCAACCTGTGCCAGTGTCTCACCACCCTCACTGCAAACAACTTCCTCCTAACATCCACTCTATATCTCCCCTCTGCCAGTTCAAACCCATTGCCCCTTGTCCTGTCATTGCAAGACCTTGTCAATAGTCCCTCCCCAGCCTTCCTGTAGGCCCCCTTCAGATACTGGAAGGCTACTCTAATGTCTCCTTGAAGCCTTCTCTTCTCCAGGCTGCAGAGCCCCCATTTGAAGGATATTGTCTAGTATGTAAGCAAATAGAGAATGCAATTGTTTTTGTTTTGTAGGTTTGTCCAAGTATATGTATGTGATGGGTAAGCAGTAAACAAAGACATAGGATTGTTTATCTGCCTCTCTGGAAAACTGCATTCAGAATACCTTTAATGACCTTGGCATTCTGCTTAATGAATAAACATACTCAGCCATATCTGATAATGAAAAGGAGGCATGCTTAATTGACTTAGCACCCAACTAATCAGCTGTTAATGCAGTCCTGAAAATTGCTAAGTTAATTCATCTTGGAGGGTTAGCATATCCGTGTACAGAAGTGTTGAGACACTGGCACAGGTTGCCCAGGGAGGTTGTGGCTGCTCCCTCCCTGGAGGGGTTCAAGGCCAGGTTGGAGGAGGCCTTGAGTTACCTGTTCTAGGGGGAGGTGTCCCTGCCTATGGCAGGGGGTTGGAACTGGATGATCTTTGAGGTTCCTTCCAACCTTACCATTCTGTGATTCTAAGGAACAATCAGGCTTTACATCCTAAGCATGATGCAAGCAGTAAATGATGTGATGCAGAGGTTTCAGTTAGAAGCATGGCCTTGATCCATGCACCCCTCAGTCACCTGCTCAATGTTCAGAATTCTAGTATTAGAGGTGATTCTGCCCCTTTACTCAGATCTTCTCAGAGCCCACCTGGAGTCCTGTGTGCAGTTCTGAAGCCCCCAGCACAGGAAGGACATGGAAGCGTTGGAGCGGGTCCAGAGGAGGCCATGAAGATGCCCAGAGGGCTGAAGCGGCTCTGCTGTGAGGACAAGCTACAAGAGTTGGGGCTCTGCAGCCTGGAGAAGAGAAGGCTTCCAGGAGACCTTAGAGTAGCCTTCCAGGATCTGAAGGGGGCTACAGGAAGGCTGGGGAGGGACTATTGACAAGGTCTTGCAATGACAGGACAAGGGGCAATGGGTTTGAACTGGCAGAGGGGAGATTTAGACTGGATGTTAGGAGGAAGTTCTTTACAGTGAGGGTGGTGAGACACTGGCACAGGTTGCCCAGGGAGGTTGTGGCTGCTCCCTCCCTGGAGGTGTTCAAGGCCAGGTTGGAGGAGGCCTTGAGTGAGCTGTGCTAGTGGGAGGTGTCCCTGCCTATGGCAGGGGGTTGGAACTGGATGAGCTTTGAGATCCCCTCCAACCTTACCATTCTATGATTCTATGATGCTATGATCTGTTGGGTTGTGAGCAAAACAGCTCTGCCATAGGTGAGACAGCAAATTAGAATGGGTAAATTTTTCTTCTTCTTCTTCTTTTTTTTTTTTTTTATTAAAGGCAAAAAGAAAAAAAAAAAACAACCATGGATTTTAGTCACCACTGTGTGAGGAATATCCCAGAATAGCCTGCTGAGATTTTGCTCAAAGTACATATTGAGTTACAGTGCCTGACTCGACACCTTCAAATATCTCTGCCCCAATTTCTGTTGGCTACAGACAGTGATTCAAAACTACATGAGATAATTTCTTCTAAAATCTTTCCCTGTCAGCAGGGAGTTTTCTGTTGCTCACAGGAAGGACTTAGTATTCAGAGCCAAAAGAGTGATATTTGAGGAAGAGACCATCAATTTTGCTCCCTGCACAAGGGATAAGCACCGTTGTCATTCACCATTACTTTCATCATTTGTGTTCAGAATTCCCAGGTTAACAAAAAACTTAACACAGCAGGAATACTCTTCCTCCTTTTTT
This sequence comes from Ramphastos sulfuratus, assembly GCA_013399055.1. Classification (NCBI taxonomy): domain Eukaryota; kingdom Metazoa; phylum Chordata; class Aves; order Piciformes; family Ramphastidae; genus Ramphastos; species Ramphastos sulfuratus. Next base: position 10,459 of record WBNM01042484.1, on the reverse strand, counting down.
TTCCCTTTCATTTTCTGTGAGCTGGCCATTTAAACAAATATTCTTGATTTTAATATATTAAATGGTTTCCACACAATGTCTTAATCAGAAAGTAGTGACTACGGGGAATCAATTATTTAATTTGTGGGGGGGGGGGGG
>WBNM01042484.1:0-10252 GCA_013399055.1 Ramphastos sulfuratus | reverse complement strand
GGGGGTTTGTTGTTGTTGGTTTTGTTTTGGTTTGATTTTGCTGCTTTTGGGTTTTTTTTTGTTTGGTTGTTTTTTAGCTTTTAAAAAGTTTTTGCATTTATTTAGAATAGCAGAAGTTTAAGTGTNGGTTGCCCAGGGAGGCTGTGGCTGCTTCCTCCCTGGAGGTGTTCAAGGCCAGGCTGGATGAGACCTTGAGTGACCTGTGCTAGTGGGAGGTGTCTCTGCCTATGGCAGGGGGTTGGAACTAGATGATCTTTGAGGTCCCTTCCAACCTTACCATTCTATGATTCTATGATCTGTAAATATGGAACTAGCTTTTGGAAGGAATCCAGAGGTGGCCTTTTTGTTTGAGTTCCTATTCCTACTCCATGTTGCCAGCCACGGTTTTAAGTGACTCAGTTTATTTGTGGGAAGTAAGTGCTGGGCACTTAACACTCCACATGATATTAGACTGGGCTAAATAACCTGCTTTGTGAAGACAAGCACAGAGGAAAACACTTGAATGATTTTTTTTTTTCCTTAGCTATTTCTAAGTGTTCCATTTCTCTTAGTGTTCTGTAGTGAATAGTCAGTATATGTACAGCCTGCTTGAGATGATGACCTCTTATACAGCTGTGATGCTGGTCCTTGTTGTCCTCATTGATGGCATTAGGTGTTTCACCAGTCTCTCATGACCCACTCTCAGTCCTTATGATTGAAACAGATTATAAAGGAGGCATACTTCACCTGCATGTTACTTACCGCTGTGCACAGCCTGGAAATAATGTTGATTTGGTACAATATTTCATGGTCAGAATGTAAGGTTGAGGAAAACAGAAATGCTGTTACTGGAATCAAGCAGAAAGGAGGACAGCTCCCCTCAGCTGCATCCTTCTGGAACTGTCGTGTGGCAGCAGTGCACTGGGCTGGGATGGAATTGGGTGTTCAACTGACATTATGCACCTTTGGGAATGCAATGCTTCAGTTTCTTTGACTCCCTGTGTGGCTTTAGTTGAAACTCCATGCTGGAGAAGAGCAAAGGAGGATGGCAAGGGAGCTGTGCTTCCTATAGGGAAAAAAATAATTTAGAAGTAAAAGTCTCATTTATGCCTTCAGCATAGAATCATAGGATCACAGGATCATAGGATCACAGGATCACAGGATCATAGAATCGTAGAATCATGGAATCATAGGATCACAGGACCATACAATCATCAGATCATAGAATCATAGAATCATCCAGTCCAACCTATCACCCAGCCCTGGCCAATCAACCAGACCATGGCACTAAGTGCCCCATCCAGGCTTTTCTTGAACATCACAGTGACTCCACCCCCTCCCTGGGCAGCCCATTCCAATGCCAATCACTCTCTCTGGCAAGAACTTCCAGCCTAGACCTCCCCTGGCACAACTTCAGACTGTGTCCCCTCGTTCTGTTGCTGAGTGCCTGGCAGAAGAGCCCAACCCCACCTGGCTACAACCTCCCTTCAGATAGCTGTAAACAGCAATGAGGTCTGCCCTGAGCCTCCTCTTCTGCAAGCTGCACACCCCCAGCTCCCTCAACCTCTCCTCATAGGGTTGTGCTCCAGGCCCCTCTCCAGCTTTGTTGAATGCCTGAATTTATGCAGTGGATGTCTGCTACTGAGTCTTTCATTCACGTTTACAAGATCTCCATGTTTTCTTGCAGTGGTCTTCTGCGACAGTGGTTGGTTTGAGATCACAAATCAGCTCTTTAAGGGAAGGACTGATCACATTGTGAGAGTAGTTGTTCTTGTCTCTAGGAAGACCTCCTTCCTGTGCAGGTGAGGGAGAACCCCAAATAGGCAGCAACTACAAAATAGAAAGGAGACATGGGTGGTTCTTTGCATTAGCACATCAGCAAACCTCAGGTGAGCACCTCCTCGGGAAATAAGGTAGCTCAATGGTCATAGAGGTCTGATAAGGACTGAGTTATAACATAACTCAATCAGGCTACAAGATTTGGGGCTCTGCAGCCTGGAGAAGAGAAGGCTTCCAGGAGACCTTAGAGTAGCCTTCCAGTATCTAAAGGGGGCTACAGGAAGGTTGGGGAGGGACTATTGACAAGGTCTTGTAAGGACAGGACAAGGTTTGAACTGGCAGAGGGGAGATTTAGACTGGATGTTAGGAGGAAGTTGTTTGCAGTGAGGGTGGTGAGACACTGGCACAGGTTGCCCAGGGAGGTTGTGGAGCACAGAATCACCCAACGTGATCAAAGATCACGTTGGGTGATTCTGTGCTCCACAATCTCCCTGGAGGTGTTCAAGGCCAGGTTGGAGTAGGATGGAACTGGATGATCTTTGAGGTTCCTTCCAACCTTACCATTCTATGATTCTATGACCTTGAATGTTTTATGTGGGATTTGAGAGCAGACATTCTGTCCTGGTATCCTATTTGCTTTGCTCTTGGTATGTGGTATGCTTTACATGTTTACTTCACGTAGCTAAATGAGCAAAAGTCGGTCTTGGAGAGCAAAATGAGTCAGCTTTAGAGACAGCACAATTGCAGGGAGAGAACAGTCATTCTCTGTAGATCAGAGATGAAATCCCACTTGGAAAACTCTCCTACACTCAGTATAGATTTAGAAACACACATATATATATACAATCTCTTGTTCTCATAACACCATTTCTGTAATAAAGGGGTGATTCTCATGTGTCTGCTCCTTTCTGAATTAAATCAAACTGAACACCAGTGACTAAAGAGTGTAATTTTAAAGTGATCCTTTGAGTGATTAGTACCACAATAAGCAGTCTTTCTGATTGCCCGATCTACTTCTGAGACAGCCTCTCCTAGGTCTGATCACAGCCATTCCATGACTGCGCCTTTATTCTAATCATAGTCACTTTCATCTGGTGAACATTGCAACCTGAAGACCTGATATTGGTTTGTAAATACTGCAGTTAAGATTTTATAGAGTAATATTTAGTTGATTGGATGGGTGAAGAAGTTGTTCTTTTCTGTTTAGTATTTTTCTTTAGCTTGTTGCCTCAAAGATACTTTTTTTAGCTTGACAGGTGGGAATTTGCCTATGTAATATTGTAGAATCATAGAATCATAGAATGGTAAGGTTGGAAGGGACCTCAAGGATCATCCAGTTCCAACCCCCAGCCATAGGCAGGGACACCTCCCACTAGCACAGCTCACTCAAGGCCTCGTCCAACCTGGCCTTGAACCCCTCCAGGGAGGGAGCAGCCCCACCCCCCCTGGGCAACCTGTGCCAGTGTCCCACCCCCCTCCCTGCAAACAACTTCCTCCTAACATCCAGTCTAAATCTTCCCTCTGTCAGTTTAAAGTCATTGCAAGACCTTGTCAATAGTCCCTCCCCAGCCTTCCTGTAGGCCTCCTTCAGATACTGGAAGGCTACTAATATATATCCTATTAATGTAGAGGAACTAAATATGGAAAAGACTTCCACTTCCATTGTCTCTTTTATTCTGAAGTTGAACTTCTAATGAATTATTTCCTCCAGCTGTCAAGTAAGTTTATACTATAATCCTAACTTTTTGTTTCCTAGCAACTCTGCATCCTTCTGCTCCTGAAGGAGGGTGGCTTCCGCTTTCAATGAATGTAATTCTAGACCACAGCCAGTGAAAAGCAAATACTCTGGAAGAATAAGTGGTACTCATACTTTAAACAAAGTAAAAAGCCTACATCACAACTGCTTTTGAATTGCTCCTGGGTAGGCACAATCCCAAGCACAACTCCAGGCTGGGTGGTGAATGGCTGAGAGCAGCCCTGAAAAAAAGGACCTGGGGGTGTGGGGTGATGAAAAGCTCAACATGAGCCTGCAGTGTGAGTGCAGCCCAGACAGCAACTGTGTGCTGGGCTGCAGCAAGAGCAGTGTGGGCAGCAGGGCAAGGGAGGGGATTCTGCCCCTTTGCTCTGCTCTCCTCAGACCCCACCTGGAGTCCTGTGTGCAGTTCTGGAGCCCCCAGCACAGGAAGGACATGGAACTGTTGGAGCGGGTCCAGAGGAGGCCACGAAGATGCTGAGAGGGCTGCAGCAGCTCTGCTGTGAGGACAGGCTGAGAGAGTTGGGGCTCTGCAGCCTGGAGAAGAGAAGGCTTCCAGGAGACCTTAGAGTAGCCTTCCAGTATCTGAAGGGGGCTACAGGAAGGCTGGGGAGGGACTATTGACAAGGTCTTGCAATGACAGGACAAGGGGCAATGGGTTTGAACTGGCAGAGGGGAGATTGAAACTGGATGTTAGGAGGAAGTTGTTTGCAGTGAGGGTGGTGAGACACTGGCACAGGTTGCCCAGGGAGGTTGTGGCTGCTCCCTCCCTGGAGGTGTTCAAGGCCAGGTTGGAGGAAGCCTTGAGTGACCTGTGCTAGTGAGAGGTGTCCCTGCCTATGGCAGGGGGTTGGAACTAGATGATCCTTGAGGTCCCTTCCAACCTTACCATTCTATGATTCTATGAGAGTTTGATGAGTATTTCATTGGCCTTACATTTCACATTTAAATTTTCATTTGTGGTCAGGGATGCACATATGCCCTCAGGGATGTTCATATGCCCTCAGGGATGCTCATATGCCCTCAGGGATGCATATATGCCCTCAGGGATGTTCATATGCCCTCAGGGATGCATATATGCCCTCAGGGATGCTCATATGCCCTCAGGGATGCACATATGCCCTCCTTTGACCATTTGGCTTTGGTCTGGGGATCACTGCTTATTCAAGTCTTGTGCGACAACTTGCTGTGTTTGAACATCATCAGCGAGTTGCTTGGAGGGTATTGGTCTTCCCTTTTATATTTTATTATTGTTTTATTTGGCTGCCCTGCTTTGAACCCAAATCTTCTTACCTGGGTAGTGGGTCAGCAGTCCACTGAACTGGATAATGATGAGACTGGTTCCTGCATTAAAAGACTTCAAAAGGGACTGCATCTCTGCTCTGCAATACTTGAATAAAGCAAACCACTGAAATACTTTTCATCAGTCCATTTATGGTAATGTTTTATTAACATTTCTCATGTATAAAATACCATGTGTTGAAGTTTTTTCCCCTGTTCTCACTTCATTATGTCATTAGTGTTGTGAAAACAGAAGCTGATGGGGAAACCTTTGAAATCAAAGCTCCTTTCAGCCATATTACAGGCAGAACATGTACGGTGTCTGTGTGGGAATTCTGCTTCCTTCAGAAATTTAGGCAGAGTTAAACATCTGATTGGTCTCTGAGGCTCCCTGACTGACTAATAAGATGGCACAGAAACAAAGTCAAAGCTAACTAGGGACTTACTTTTTGGTTATAGCTTTTTCTGCATTTAGAAATAGCCATGTTACTTTGCTTAGGCATTAAAGATCCTTCTGGTGTCTCAACAAACTGTGTCTTCAGTTGTAAAGGTCAACATTTTTATATACTTTACTTTCTCACCTCTGAAGTGGCCAGATGGGTTCCATTGCTTTTTGGGAAAAAAAAAAAAAGATATTCTGAAAGACCAAACTTAAGCAAAAACATACTGCAGGAAATTAAAAAAAAAAAAAATAAAAAGGAATAATTGCAGGAGATAGGAGCTGCTATGCTGCTTTACAGGACTAAAATATCTAGCCTAGATCTTCTAGTTCAATAGAGACTTAAAGATGCTAAGAAAGCAGGCAAGCTTCTCTTCTGGATTTTATTTAAAGTGGATGTGTGTTCTCCACACAGTGTCACTCAGATCCTTATCAGACTAGAAAGCAATGGTTTTCTGTAATGCTGTTTTGCTGTGGGATTTCACAAGCTTTATCATCTTTAACACATCTATTTTCAAGGTACTCTGCAATGAAAAGTGATATGTTTCTATTTTACTTCAGCAAAATCGAGAGGCAGAAATGTTAGGGTCCAAAAACACTCAAGGCTTGATCTTTCTGTATCTACAATACAGAGCACTACAGAAATCTAAAGCATGTATTGAGTTCAAAGCATGATTCCCTTTGGCTGCAGCTGTTGCAGAGCTTCTACTAGAAAGAGTTCTGTTACATGACTCTGCTTCATCCCTGAGCAGCTCCATCCTGTGCACTGGCTCATCCCTCCAAAAAATGCAAAGGATTAACACAAACTGCTGATCCCAGTGTCAAGCCTTCTCCAGTGTAAATGGATAAAGCCAACCCTTAGTAGCCAAAGGCTGTCACTGAGTGAGCAGCTCCTCCATTAATTAGGGAGGACACACACTTTTTGCCAGGATGGTTCACCAGGAGTTTCTGGCAAGGGAAGGATGGTACACTGTAAAAACTGTGGGCTGCAGTTAATGCTGTGGGGAGAAACATAGGCTTGCTGCAGCACAGTTGCCTTGGTGTGCTATCTAAACCATTCACAATGAACACTTTTATCTATGCAAAGCCTGGATTAATAAAATGCTGGTTTTTTTCAGCTGTACAGGTAGAGATGTGAGGCAGAGAATGAAGCAGTTTTTTACAGCTGTGTAAGAAAGCTGTGATGTGACAAAGAAGTGGTGTGAGCTCCAGAATATCTTCGTTGCAATTATTACAGTGTCCCTGTGTTTCTGGTAGCCATGACTTTTCCTTTCCACCCTTCCCTTCTTTCTCCCTCACTCTGCTCACACTCTGCCCTTTTTTTCCCCCTCATTGTTGCTCTTGCTCCTGTCCTATCTCAGTCTCTCCAGCCTGTGTGCGGGCTCCCAGTGCACTCTGTCCCTCTCAGTTCCTGCTCCAAATTGTCCTGAACAAAACCTTATCCAGGTTCTGCAATTACCTGCCTTTAACTTGCAGCTGTGGTGTGCACCAAAGTTCTAATGTTTAGCTTTTTACAGCACAATGTCCACCTGGAGACCAGTACCAAGTGGTATCCATCAGGAGTTGGTGCTGGCACCAGTGCTGGCNGGCTGGGGAGGGACTATTGACAAAGTCTTGCAATGCCAGGCCAAGGGGCAATGGGTTTGAACTGGCAGAGGGGAGATTGAAACTGGCTGTTAGGAGGAAGTTGTTTGCAGTGAGGGTGGTGAGACACTGGCACAGGTTGCCCAGGGAGGTTGTGGAGCACAGAATCAAACAAAGTGATAAAAGATCATGTTGGGTGATTCTGTGCTCCACAACCTCCGTGGAGGTGTTCAAGGCCAGGTTGGATGAGGCCTTGAGTGACCTGTTCTAGTGGGAGGTGTCCCTGCCTATGGCAGGGGGTTGGAACTAGATGATCTTTGAGGTCCCTTCCAAACTTACCATTCTATGATTCTATGTTTCTGACATAAAGTTGCACTTTCACTCACCATTAAAATGTTTTTTACCTTAATACTTCATTTCCTGAAGAGACAGGGAAACTTGGTCTTGTGCCTACTGTCATTCTGCCCTTTATATTAGTGCTACTTTATAGGCAGGATAGGGCCATAAAGAGAAGCCACTTATGTGTAGTAGTTAATCACCTGCACAGTCACGACAGGTACTTGTTGAAATTATAAGTGCTAAACTGTAATTTTGGAAGACAAGAGGATTAAAATTTCCCTCCTCAATATGAAAGTCTTCATGTTTCTGGCTATATTTTGCTTCATTATCTTCCCCCCACCCCCTCCTTTGGCTGAATGAAGTTTTTAAACAGGACTGCTCATTGAAATGTTAACAAGATAATATTGTAGGGAAATAAAGAGGGATAATATCTCTGGAACTGCTGTGCTTAAGATGATGAAAGACAAGCTTTTAGAAACTCTTCAAATAGGTAATGTAGGCATTTCTCCTGTCACTTTTGTTCTGCTGTGTGGAAATTTAGATACAAATATCTCCATAACCCCCTCTGCCTTTTTTATAAACCTTACACATAGGTAAAGGCATTGAAACATCCCATAGTTTCTGAAGCTTTTTACAGTGCAAAATTTATGGGGTAACATCAACTTTACTAACATCCCAGTGCTTGAGACTTCCCATTTACACAAACTTTTACAATCCCTGACACAGTTTCTGCATGTTTGTATTTGCTTTCTGTCTCAAAAGGCTTGCAAAATTCCTGCACTAACCAGAAGTGAGGTGGCAGGTTCCAAAAGGGTTTTGAAAGCTCCTGCAAAAGTTTTCTCAGGAGCTGGAAGGCAGACAGCACTGAATCAAAGACAAAAGTATTCTACCCAAATGCTCCATCATCATCATCATCATCATCATCTCAATTTGAAGCAGGCAGACAGAGAGATAAATGCCCATCTGGTTATTTTTTTTTTGCAGTGAGAGAATATTCCAAGTACTTTTGTTACATTTATGCTGTATTTGCTCAGCTTTGTAGCCAGAGGTTTCAAAAGAGTACACAATTTCTGGTGATTCTAGTTTTGGGACTATGAAATCAATCATACACTTTTGGGGCAGCTGGGTTTGTTTTGTTATGTTATGTTTAGTTTTGTTTTGTCTTCTTTTGTTTTGTTTTGATTTGATTTGTTTTCTTATATTTTGGTTTTTTTTTTGTTTGATGTTTTGTCTTCTTTTGTTTTGATTTGATTTGTTTTGTTACATTTTGTTATTTTTTTGTTTTATGTTTTGTTATATTTTGTTTAGATTTGTTTCATTATGTTTTGCTTTGCTTTGTTATGTTTTGTTTTGTTTTTATGTTTTGTTTTGTTTTGTTTTAATTTGATTTGTTTAGTTTAGTTTTATTTTATTTTATTTTTATTTGTTCTGTTTTGATTTATTTTGTTTTGTTATGTATTATTTTATGTTTTGTTTTATTTTATGTTTTGTTTTGCTTTGCTTTGCTTTGTTTTGTTATGGTTTTGTTATGTTTTGTTTTGGTTTTATGTTTCATTTTCATTTGATTTGTTTTATTTTGTTTTATTTTTGTTTTGTTTTGATTTGTTTTGTTCTGTATTGTTTTGTTTTATGCTTTATTTGTTATATTTTGTTTTGCTTTGTTTTGTTTTGCTTTGTTTTGTTTGGATTTGTTTTGTTATGCTTTGGTTTGTTTTGATTTACTTTGTTTTGTTATATTCTTTTTTGCTTTGATTTGTTTTGCTATGCTTTGTTTTGTTTCTTTTATTTTTATTTTTATTTTTATTTTTATTTTTATTTTTAGTTGTTTTGATATGTTATGTTATGCTATGCTATATTAGGTTATGCTATGTTATGTTATGCTATGTTATGCTATTCTATGTTATGTTATGTTATGCTATGCTATGTTATGTTATGCTATGTTATGTTATGCTATGCTATGCTATGCTATGTTGTGTTGTTATGTTATGTTGTGCTGTTATGCTATGCTATGCTATGCTCTGTTGTGTTGTGTTATGTTATGCTATGCTATGTTATATTATGCTATGCTATGCTATGTTATGTTATGTTGTGCTATGCTATGCTATGCTATGTTGTGTTATGTTATGCTATGCTATGTTATGTTATGTTATGCTATGTTATGTTATGTTGTGCTATGCTATGTTGTGCTATGCTATGCTATGCTATGTTGTGTTATGTTATGCTATGCTATGTTATATTATGCTATGCTATGCTATGTTATGTTATGTTGTGCTATGCTATGCTATGCTATGTTGTGTTATGTTATGCTATGCTATGNGTTATGCTATGTTATGTTACGTTGTGCTATGCTATGCTATGCTATGCTATGCTATGTTAGGGTTTGTTTTGGTTTGTCTTTTTTTCAGCTTCTCAGTCTGGTGTCCAAACAGACAGGTTGTTAATCATCTAGACTCAGATATGTCACCCAAAAGTTGAACAGTGAAGAAAGAGGTTTGCTTGAAGAACCCCGGAGCAACAGTCATACCTTGCACTGTGCTCCAGTGACAAAGGGCAGGATTCATATCCCCATCATAATATTTCCGCTTCATTGATATCTTTCTTTGACCTCTAGCCAACTGAGACACTTAACAGTTCGGGAAGAGGCACAGGTGTTTTTAGGTCATGATTTTTTCTGGTTTATTTTAGGTGTTGTAGATGCTGGGATGAGATGACTCATGCCTTGTGAGTACCCATTTTTCTCCACTGACTGGAAAGGGAACCTGAGGTAACTGTAGCACATGGAGACGCCAGTATTTGTTCTGGTCCTTCCCAATCCAGTCACTGTTAATTTAACAGCATTTTTCTTCAAAAAATGAAGCATCCTATGTCAAAGAATGTTATGAGACATTTTTTTCACCTTCATAAAAGCATGGAAAAAATGCTGCTGCTTGTGGCATGCATGGAAATGTGAAAAAGGGAAATAAAACATTGTGATGAAATTAGCAAGCACAGAAAAACTTTTATCTCTTCATTTCCTAATTAACTGTGACATCCTTGCAGTGTGTCATACACACTCACAGCAGGAATGGGACTGTTCTGGACAGCCTGGAGAGGTGTGC
>WBNM01042480.1:0-18029 GCA_013399055.1 Ramphastos sulfuratus | reverse complement strand
TCTAGTCTGGGTGATCTTTCACATTGTGAGGGGGTGGTTAACTCCCAAACCATCACATGCATGCAATGCCATGGGCAGTGTTCACTCTGCCAAATTTCCAGTTTTATAAAGATTAAATTTTAGTGCAAGTTTATACACTTTAAGAAGAATACAAAGCAAAACAGAGAAGAAAATTGAGGTGGAGATGAAGGTAAAACTTTATAGTGCATAGTCAATGGAATATTTTTATGAGAGTTCACCCACATTTGCTGCTGGATCAGAAGTTGGCTTAGCAGGAGAAAAAGTCCTTAATTTGTCTTAAAAGGAGCAATACAGGCCCTTAAGCTATTTCACCATTATCAGGCTAGTTCTGGATTTTATAAAGCTAAATTTCCTTTGTACATTGCACTACATGGTACTAAGGCAGATTAACCTACTGTGTGAACTACATTATGCTTACATTTCTGCTCAAGAAGAGGAAAGAAATCACAAGGAAACCTATTTCAGCATCTAAACTAAAAAGATGAAAACTGGCAAAATCTCCATTTTCATCTGGCAGTAGATATTAGCAGTGAAGAAGTACTGTGTGCCATCTGAATCCAGCTCTGTGATATGCTTATATCTGTAGGTGAAGCAGTTCTGAAAAATTGCAGTTTCTGGAAAAAAAGGCTTCAGGTTTGCCATTGTGACATGTAAGAAATCGGATGCAAGCGATGGCCATAACTGTCTAATCTCCATATGTCTGGGGTTTTATTGTTATTTTATTTGGGGGGGTTGTGGGGTTTTTTTTTGTTTGTTTTGTTGTGTTCTGTTTTGTTGATACAAAATAAATACTCTGTTTTCACTTTTGTTAAAAGCATTTTTTTCTTCATTTGCTTATACCTTCATTTTTCATGCATGACCATATATAAATGCACATTAAATCAGATTTTACTTACATAGGTGTGTGTCTTACGAGGCTGTCACAAACGAAAAGCACTCAATCTTCTTAGTCATTTTCAAATATGTAGTTACAAAGACTGACATTTATCTATAACCTATATTCAGTGAAAAAGCGTCAATGACTTCAGTACAAAATATGTTGCCAGAGTTTAAAGAGAATTTGATTTTCACATCTTAGCATAGATAATACATCAAGTGTCCCTCTGAACCTCTATTTCCACAATCAACAGATACAGAACTCTTTAGAAAACCTAATCCTTATTTAGTTTTTTAAATAGGGAGATGAAAAAATGCACCTCATTAGCAATAAAATACCAATTTCAGTAATGAAATCTTACAGGTTGCAGGTCCAGGTGACAATTGACATTATAAGCTTGCAAATGCAGGAAAACGTAGATACTGCAGCTAATGTAAAAACTCAAGAGCGAGGCTGTGTAGGAGTGGGGGTTGAGTAAGGGAATCTTGTTTGCTTTTAAGGTGAGTTTTGGCAAGTTTTTGCCTGACTCACTTCTACCATTCCCCAGGTTGTATGCGTCTTCATTTCTCTTTATAATCCAACAAGTAATGTCCAAATTGTGCCCACTTTACATGGCAGACCAGGAGATGCAGCATAGGCTAAGAAGTCACACCCTATTAACACATTCATCATCCAAGCAGGGACTCCTGCTTTGACCGCTGCTGAGAAGAAGAAAGAGACTTTTAAGTAGCACAAGCCTGGTCAGATTTTTGGATGCAATTCTCACAAAGACACTCATCAACAAGGACAGATCCCTACCTCCTGTTGGACGAGTATAAGAAGATACTGTTGAAGATGTGCAGTGCTCCAGCCTTTACCAGCTGTAGTTAAGTCCTAATAAACTGCATTTCACTTTTGTGAGGAATAAAAGATGCCTTGCAAAGAAGGCAAAACAGTTGGACAGTGATCCTTAACGTGGGAATGAGTTCTTCTTGCCTTTCAGTAAAATTTTATTCCTGTAGAGTGTCTGTAGGGTGACAGATTCCACCATATATCACAGAATGGGACCAATCAGATGCCAAAAGTGACTGATTTTCTCCATTGACTCTAACATCTGGTGATGTCTTAAAAAAAAAAAATAAATTTTTTGTCTGCTTAGAATTCCATCATAAATTATTTCAGAACTGGATTCATATTATTAAATTGTTTAAAAATCTAAGAGACTTTGTCCCTTAGAAATTGAGGGTTATCTACTTTTAATCCTGCAGTCTGCATGACAGCCAGAAGGCACAGCAGGGGTTGACCCAGCACAGCACACAAACAGGAAAACAATAGACAGCTTTATAGTTAAAAACGGCATAAACAGAAAGCATCCTCCCTCAATCTAAGAGACAGCTAACATTCCTCTCCACAAAGGTAAAGCCACATTTGAGCAAACGCTAGGGTGATAAGGAACAAGTCCTCCCTCAAAGCCTTTCTATTGCCTTGGTCCATTGCTCACAAGCTGCTCTTTGTCCTCCTTATCAGTTGTCTGTCTCTGTGCTGTCTCTGCAGTGACATTTCATCCATACCAGTTCCCACAGAAAACCAGCCAGGCCTCATCTGTTATCAGTTCAGTCAAGGTTAATATTCAGCCATGCACAGAGGAGAGGTGGAAAAGGTGGAAAGCAGGAGGCAAAAGGAACAAAGAAATGGTTTTATATATTGGCTTTTTATAACAATTAGCAAAACAATGAATGATATAAACTTTATCATTGTTTTCCTTTTACAACCAATGCTCTTATTTATTTACATTCTGCCCTGAACTTTCAGGAAACTCCCAATTTCTCTTACTGGAATTTTCCAATAAGCCTTAAACTACTACAGCAAGGGAAAATGCAAGGTCTTGCATGTGGATCAGTGCAATTCCTGANTAAAAAAAAAAAATAAATTTTTTGTCTGCTTAGAATTCCATCATAAATTATTTCAGAACTGGATTCATATTATTAAATTGTTTAAAAATCTAAGAGACTTTGTCCCTTAGAAATTGAGGGTTATCTACTTTTAATCCTGCAGTCTGCATGACAGCCAGAAGGCACAGCAGGGGTTGACCCAGCACAGCACACAAACAGGAAAACAATAGACAGCTTTATAGTTAAAAACGGCATAAACAGAAAGCATCCTCCCTCAATCTAAGAGACAGCTAACATTCCTCTCCACAAAGGTAAAGCCACATTTGAGCAAACGCTAGGGTGATAAGGAACAAGTCCTCCCTCAAAGCCTTTCTATTGCCTTGGTCCATTGCTCACAAGCTGCTCTTTGTCCTCCTTATCAGTTGTCTGTCTCTGTGCTGTCTCTGCAGTGACATTTCATCCATACCAGTTCCCACAGAAAACCAGCCAGGCCTCATCTGTTATCAGTTCAGTCAAGGTTAATATTCAGCCATGCACAGAGGAGAGGTGGAAAAGGTGGAAAGCAGGAGGCAAAAGGAACAAAGAAATGGTTTTATATATTGGCTTTTTATAACAATTAGCAAAACAATGAATGATATAAACTTTATCATTGTTTTCCTTTTACAACCAATGCTCTTATTTATTTACATTCTGCCCTGAACTTTCAGGAAACTCCCAATTTCTCTTACTGGAATTTTCCAATAAGCCTTAAACTACTACAGCAAGGGAAAATGCAAGGTCTTGCATGTGGATCAGTGCAATTCCTGATATCAGTACAGGCTGGTGGATGATGTGATTGACAGCAGCCTTGCAAAGAAGGACTTGCAGGTACTAGTTAATGAAAACCTGGACCTAAGCCCACAATGGGCAGCCGCAGCCCAGAAGGCCAGCTTCATCAAAAGAAATGTGGTCAGTGGGTCAAGAGAGGTGATTCTGACCCTCTTCTCTGCTCTGATGAGACCTCATCTGGAGTACTGTATCCATCTCTGGAGTCTTCAGCACAAGAATCACAAAACTACAGAATGACAGGGGTTGGAAGGGTCCTCTGGAGATCATCTAGTCTAAATCCCCTGCAGGAGCAGGTTCATCTACCACAGGTTGCGCACTCAACAGCGTCTAGCTGGGTTTTGAATGATTCCAGAGACAAAGAATCCATTACCTCTCTGGGCACCCTATTCCAGTGCTCCACCACCATCAGTGTAAAGATGTTTCTCCTCATGTTTAGATGGAACTTGCTCTGTTCAAGTTTGTGCCCATTGCCTCTTGTCCTGTCACTGAGCACCACAGATAAAAAGATATGGACCTGATAGAGTGGGTCCAGAGGACAGAGACAAAAATGGTCAGATGGATAGAACACTCCTCCTATAAAGAAAGGCTGAGAGTGTTGTTGATGTTGTTCAACCCGGAGAAGAAAGAGAGATCTTAATGCATGCTTTCAATACTTAGTGGAGCCTATAAGAAATACAGGAACAGTTTATTTAAGAAGGACCTGTTGTGCCAGAACAAGGGGTAATGTTTTTTAATCTACCCTGAAAGGGGGTGGTTTAGACTAGATATAAGTCTTTTTTTTTTTTACTTTGAGGGTTGTGAAAACCTGGCACAGTTTGTCCAGAGAAGAGGTAGGTACCCTATTCCTGGAAACATTCCAGGTTAGTAGGATGGGGTTCTGAGCAACTTGATCTAGCTAAATATGTCCCTGTTCACTGCAGAGGGGGTGGACTAAATGAACTTTAAAGGTCATTTCTAACCCAAGTCATCCTATGAGTCTATGAAAAAAAACAGGTGGGGAAAAGAGAGAGAAGGAGGAAAAGAAATATGTCTGCTCATAGAATGTGTTTGCTAGGTAAGGGTATGTAAGACACACCAGACATCTGTTTTGGATGAAACTGTTTTTAATAGAAAGGCATCATGCAAGAAATGATCTGTGTGGGTTGATCTCTCCATCCCCTGCACTACTCCAGAAATGTCAGTGAAGCCTCTATAGGTGTGCCAGGGAAGTCAGACCAGAGAACTAGATCTGAGCATGATGATTTCTCCTGACCTTTTCTGGTGATAAAACAGGATTTACTTAATAAACTCTTAACCATGCAAAATGGGGCCAGACACAGTTAGAAACCTGAAAGAGCAAGTAATGCATTGTATTTTCAGCCTGAAGTGTGAAAACTGTTTGCAGCATGATAACAAGAATTTTTTGATGTGTCAAGATGTAGTAATTAAGAGTCACATTTAGATCTCAAACCCTTACCCTCTTGCTACAAGCCAAGAATTACTTTTTTTCCCCAAACAACTCTTCTCTTCTAATCTCCAATAAATATATTGTTAGCAGGCATTACTAGTGGTTTATTATTGCATTCTCCAACTGTTTGTTCTTCAGCATCTCTGAAATATCTCACTTATTTCACAATGAAGTTGTGTCAGACACAGTACTACCATTAAGAATATTTTCTTGTGTACTCTTTTCTTCCCAGCATGAACTGTTTTCACGAAGATGTGCAGTGTTATGAGTGGTCTCCTGGCATGAACAAATGAATCGTGCAGGATCTGAACAGGTTGAGACAATAGAAAAACACATGGTCACTTGAAGAATTTCTTCAGTCAGTCAAAAAATGCATAAGTCAACTTTAAAAACAAAAAGATAATTAATGCTAGAAACTTTATATTTATTGACTGCAAAGTCCACCAAATAAAAGAGTTTTCTTTTATAATGCTGAAGTAGTATTGATGAGGCATCACAGCTTAGCCTGGTCCTTAACAAAGTTCACTGCAGTCCTTGGAAATGCTTTCATTTACACCATAGTACTTCAAATGAGATGAGGAACATTACTGCTATTGATATGCCTTTTACAGACTCATATTGCTCTGGATGACACAAAGGCATCAGTGTTTTCTTTTAAGGTGAAGTGGATGAGGTTCGGCAAGTTGTGTGTAACTCTATTCAAGCTTTTTTCCTGTTCAGCAGGATTTTAACAGAACAAAATTGTTTGGGATTATATTTTTTTTATTATTTTTCCTCTTTATTAAAAAAAAAAAAAAAAAAGCATGCAAGCACTGGTTTAAAGTCCTTGACAGTCTTTTCAGTCTGAATTACTCTATAATTCCACCTCCAGAAACAGTATAATGAGAAAATTCATATGAAAAACAGAGAGCAAATGTGGCAAAATAGATGTGAGGATACTCTAAGAGTCTGATTAGATGCCCCGAATCACCATCGCCTAGGTACATGTCCAGCAAAAATAATTTGTTAAGGATTCAACACCTCCCATGAAAGATAGATTACACTTCCCTTTTCCCCTCCATCCAACCTTGCAGGGAGATAGTCTTTTAGCTGAGATTTTTTTTTGCCTTCAGCACATCTCTTTTCCACTCTAAATAAAATATTATGTCACCATAAAACAAAACTGGTTTAGTGAGCTCAGTGTTAGCAAAACCTTCCCTTCTTTGGGTCCCCACATCTCATAAACTGGCTGAACCATTCCATTTTTTGTCCATACAGTCTGAATGACTGAGTGAATAAAGGTTCCAGGAATACACTAGAAAGTGACAGTTGTGCATATCACCACAGGCAGGAAGATTGAGCAATGCTTCTTAAGGATTGGTAAACTCTGGTTTTGCTGCTCTTCTTGCGGAATATTGTTCTACTCATGAATGAGCTTGTAGGATTCCGTGCCCTCTGCTCACACAAGTTTCATTGTAAGGTTTGTGTTCTGTGAGGCTTGAAAAAGGTGAAAACAAAAATTTTAATTTATAGACTGAAATAACTTGTCCAAGGTAAAAGACAGCAACAAAGTCTCCTTTAATTGCAGACTGATTCTCAATGTATTATTGTCTTCATAACTGACTGTGGCAAAACATGGTAATCCAGACAGAAATGGTGGATACATGGCTTCCGCATCTACCTGCTTCTCCAGAATTACGATTAACATCAGTCCACAGCTGATGTTGAAAAGCATTCTTGGTAATGTAGTTGACTAGGCTGTCCTTTCACAGTGAGACTCTATAAAGAGGATCTTCACACTTTATGCCACTCACAAGAGGTGATGCATACCTTCCACAAAATGTCTTGGCCAGCTTTTTACAGTGTTCCTGCCTCTAATCATCATCATTTTCTACTGCTCACACCAGCCACTTTCAAAAAAGGATGTAATGTAGTGTAGGCAGCCTGACAGTTTACTGGCAGCAATTATTACATCACTGGAGAATAAAATACAGAGCTGAATGTTATCAACCTTCTGTTCAGAAGCTGGATTCACAGTCCATTAGTTCTTCCAGTTGTCTCAGACAGAAATGCAGAGTGTCAGGAAAAGCACTGATCCTGGTAGAGAAAGGAGAAGGAGTAAAGGCTGTAGCTGGCCCCTGAGCTCTTGGGAGCAATGAGAACCATCCGAAATAGGTCCTCCACTGTGTTGAGGAGATAAACCCAGCAGTTATCTCTGTGAGAGTGGAGTAATTTGTGAATTTGAGCATGGAAATCTGACTCATGTGAAACAAAGAGCTAATGACAAAGAGCATACAACAGTTCTAGGTCACCTCACGTTACTGGAGTTTTGCTTTAGTCACTTATGTCACCTGGAGACAGATTTACAATTGAAGAGACTTTCAGGGTCATACAGTAGCTATGCGTGACATTTCCAGGTTAAGTGCCATGACAGATGTTAGAACAGAGTGTGTACAACCACAGCCTTGTTTAATGTACCTGAGAGCCTGCCAGGAGAAGCATATTCATGTTATTGTAGTGTCTTCTGTTTACTATACAGGTAAAGAGCTACATTTATTTTACATTTTGAATTTGCAATGTTCATGCATCATTTATACATAAATGCTAGCTTTAAGTCCTAATTGCCTCTTGTCACAATGATATGTAATCAGTCAGAAATATTTAACAAGGAGTCATATTAACTTCAGGCTAGGTAGTACGGGTTGCTTTAAAGAGGGTAATGGATAATTGTAACTCATTAAAAAATCCCACTTTTTCCAGTGGCTGTTTGTCCTTTATCAACCCTGTTGCATAGAAATCACTTATTTACAGGAGAGACTAAATGAAATTTCTTAATACAGATGAGGATTGTGGAATTCAGGTTGATTAAAGAGGGAGTTTTTCTGTTACGTGAAGAGGAAATCAAAATGATCTGTTTGCTGTAGACACATTGGAGGAGGCTTTGTAGATAAAATAGGGAAAAGTTCTCTTAAGAAACATCACGAAAAAGCTCTTTGTATTATCAAAATAATGTTGGTTTCTATAAATATACATGGACTATACTGATTTGTGTGACATAATCTGGCCAGTGGTTTTGAGCTGAGATCTAAAACTCATAAATACTTTGCTATACTGTAAACATGAAGGAAAGCAGAAATACCAGTATCTCTCAACAAACTTTTGGACACAAAAGGGTTATTTCATTTATGCTCCCTTAGTTGCCAGCCTAAAGTCTGCAGTGCAGTTCAGTGTAGACCTTATATAGGTCTTTTTTCTAACGCAAACCTTGTATACAATCCTCCGAACCTCACACTGATTTACACTGACACTATTTCTAAGTGTTTCAGCATGAAATTTATTTTACCTGCTACTTAACTCCCTCCGAATTACCAAAGCTGAGAGACGCTGTCTCAGTGCAAACAAAATTAACGCCTTCCTCTCTTGATGTAGTAACATTCTGGACTTGTCCTGCTAGACAAAGGAGAACCTCTCTGACACGGGTTACACCTGTGGACAGAGACCAAAAGGAAAATGTTAATTTAGGAAGTAATTTTTTTTAGCATGAGAACAAATTGTGATCTGCTGGTGAGACCAATACTGTCCTTGTGAGCAGAAAACTCCCTTGAATCACGAACAGACTGCTGCCACAGAGGTCACATCTGCAGAACGAAAACCTACCATGCCATTAATTTGATGCAAACTAAACGTGACACGGTTGTTCGTCCTCAGCAAGGATTTGCCATTGCAAAGGCATTATTAACATACAGAGTTCTTGTTTACAAGCGTTGTTAAAATGTCAGTTAGACAAATCAGTCAACCAACCTTCTTTATCCTTCTTTGCCTTTTGCTACTGCTGCTGAGTTCCTGCTGAGGAAATAAGAGATAGTGTTCAAGGTAAATAAAGGAGACTTTCTGATAAGTGAAAACTTCCTCTTTTGTTTTTCAACAGCAAATAGAGGCTTTTGTATTGACTCTGTGTGTCAGCAGATGCAGGCATGCTGAGAAGTTGTGTTTGGCCATCATGATTAAGAGCTGAACAGTCTGTATTTTTACTGCTCTAAAATGCAGAAGCTTCAGGCAGTGACGTGACCTTCTTCATGAATATAGAGCAAAAAGAGGAAAGGAGTTTCTGGAAAGTTACAATAAGCAAATGATTGTATTATCTTATATAAATAAAGAGACACGAAAGCTCACGCACATAGAACTGATGCAAAGCTAAATAGAAATAAGTATTTTGTGGTAAAAAAGAAAACAGGATTGCAGATCATAGGTAAAGAAGTTTCTGGTGGGAGGAACATTAGCTTTAGAAGTGGGGGTAGTTTTTGAGTTTTGATTTGTTCCTTCTTCGAACTATAAAGAAGATCTGGTGTTTCAGCTATAAATATGTTGCCAGAAGTTCAAGAATAGGGTGTGATAAGAGCACCAGACAATATGTAGAACCCCTGTAGAGATTCACTCTGGCTTCAAGTGAAAGCAGAAGTCCTGGTTTACCATGGAGAATTTTAATAAAATCATAGAATGGTTTGGGTCAGAAGGGACCTTAAAGGTCATCTAATTCCAACTCTCTGCCATGGGCAAGGTCACCTCCTACCAGATCATCTTGGCTCTGAATAGTTCCAGAACTGGTGCCTCCACAACACCTCTGGGCAATCTGTTCCAGTGCTTCATTACCCTCATGGTAAAGAATTTCCTCCTCTGATCAGGAAAAATAAAAATCGAAACCAAAACCAAACAAAAACCAACCAACCAAACAAACGAGTATCAGAAAAAAAAATCATCCAAACAAAACCCCCACCACTTGATTTCTATATTAATATCAAGTGTGTCATAGAAGGCTAACAGTTCATCAAAGCAAGAGATCTTCACATACTAACATACTTTAAACTTGTTTCTCTAATGAAGTCCAATATGTATTGATTTAAACAATCACCAGCTGAGTCAGATCCTTTTCCCTTGTTCTGGCCTTTCACACATCATTAAGGAAAGGTTAGGTAGTTTCATTCCCAACAAGATTTTAAATTCTTCAGAGGCAAAACTTAATTGAAGTCAAATTTACAAACATTGTGCCCTCCAGACTTCTAAAATCTTGCATTGTTTTGCATTTGCTTGGAACTTAGCTCCTTCCTTGACAAGAAGAAAAGGCCCGATATGTGACTAATCCTTTCTTTTTCAGGAAACTGTATTTAACAGAAAAGAGAAATAAAAAAAACAGAAAACTTTGAACAAAACTTCACTTACAAAAAATGACAGCTGATGCAGCAAATATTTATCAAGACAAAAAAAGCTGGAACTCTCATTTAGTATGTTATATTAAGCCTGTGTTCTCCTCAAAATTACTTGAAACCTACGCTAGCTTGAGAACTTCTGATTACATGTTGTTATTGAACCTCCTTAACAATGCAAGCTATTGTGCATTCTAAGAACTCTGTTAAATTAATCACTTTAATGTCTTGATCACTCTTGTGCACGTAGAATTATCAAAAAGAAGAAACTACTGTACTCAGTGATTTGCAGATATTCTATCTCCAAAGAAATTTTTTTACTAAATTTTTCTCTCTCTTTTAAAACTGTTATTGGTTGGTATCAAGAGTTAGAAAGCTAAAGCACATAGGAAAAGAAGGAGAAATGTTTATAGTAGGAAAAAATTATATCATGAGAAAATTTTCTCCAGATAAACCCATAATTTCCAAGGCTTCCATCCTCCTCAAAATTATCTGCCAATTGCATCATATTGATTGGTGCCAGATCTAAACTAGTCTTTCCTTTGTAGGTTCAGTCATGTAAGACAAAAACAATGAAACCAGTTCACTCCAAGAATTCTATTAATGTTCCGTGTCCTTCACATTGTTTTTCTGGTATCTGAGAGTATTATTCATTACCTACCAATTCTGCCAAGTAAATAAACATAACATGTATTTAAAAGCATAAGACTGAGGCTTGCTTATGGTTTCCTTCGGACTAGTGACACACAGATGATTCTTACCCTAACAGTTCCTTTTCTTATGCTTGCTTCTTATATTTCTGGAATTAGCATACTGATTTCTCAGACATTTAAAAAGAATATCATTATTCTTATCCCTATGGCAACTCAAAAGCTTCCCCATTTTTCTGTCTAAATATTAATCCAGTCATTAGGCTTTACCTTGCCCTTTCCTTCTTCCACTTTTCTTTCCCTTTTCACTCATATTGTCTATTACTTTTACATACAGAGGGTTTTATCTCTGTTCCCTTCAAAAGTAATTTACAGCACTTCCATTAATTCTCTAAGATTATGTTGAAGGTGTTCTTTCTATTCTCTGTGAGGTATCTTTGCAGCATCCTCCCTCACAAGATGCTATTGCTTGGTGACAGACTCTGTCACCACACTGCCAACACCATCTGTGAAGCCAGAGCTCCAGAATTTGATAGTGCTGGCCCAAGACACCACCCTTGACATGGAAATACTGGATCAGTAGGAGCATATGCTCTCTACCTCCTCACCATCATGAATGCTTTCTGCCGTAGTCACTGAGTAGTACTACCAGCGAAGGGAGCAGTCATGGTAAAGCATCCTGGACACCTTGAGCTGGGACTCTGGGCAGCAAAACCTTTCTCTTCACTGATGATCAGTTCTGCAGACAGATATCTCCACCCTCCTCATAAGACTCTTTGCTTTGGAAGGGTCATGTCTTTAGGCATTTGTGGCTGTAGAAAGGGCCAAAGATAAAGTCCTCTGTGACTGCTGAAGCAGATGATGGTTTCTGTGCCCATGGCAAAAAAATCAATTATTTTGACCCAAGTATCTTCCGAGCACGTACTTTGCAAGAGAATTACTTTCCCACACATGCTGTGCTCTGCCTCTTTACTGCTAACAAAATCCCAGTACTTGATGCACGTAGCCCCAGGATATTTTCATGAATAACTCATAAAAAGCGCAGTCAGTCTCCAGAGAAAAGCAAAGTATGTTTTCTAATATAACCAAATAGCTTGACTTTTGAGTGTTTTACATTTGCAACTGAGTCCCTGTAAGCAATACTAATTACTGGCAGTAGATGAGGTACTTACAATCAAGAAATTAACAATTTACATGCTATTTCCTTATGGCTAACCATCATAAAAACAAATGCATGTCTGGAAAGGCTGGTATTACAGTGTGGTTATGTTCAAGATATCACACACATGCACACACATATATATACAGTACAACATATCTCTATTATCTATTTTTAACTTTTTATAAATATATAGTTCTATAAATGTACAAAACTATTTGGCACGAAAGAACACAGAATCAGAAGTAATGACCTGTTTAGCAACCTGAACCTGCATTCTGATCATCCAGGGCCATCAAAAGCCATGGCACCAAAAGCCATTCCTCAACCAGCTATCAGAGACATAGGCTTAAAAGGGCAACAGCCTGCCGTTTCTTGTGCTTCAGCAGCAACAGAAATGAGCAGTCTTTTCATTTAGTTAACAGACACAGAATCATAGAATGGTTTAGGTTGGAAGGGGCCTCAAAGACTATCTAGTTCCAACCCCCTGCCATGGGCAGGGACACCTCCCACTAGAAGAGGTTGCTCAAGGCCTCATCTAGTCTAGTATTGAACACCTCCAGGGAGGGAGCATCCACAACCTCCCTGAGTAATCTGTTCCAGTGTTTCATAATCCTCACTGTAAAAATCTTTTAAAAAACATTTTTGTGTGCAAAATACGATTTTTACTGATGTTAGTAATATTTCACATGGCCAAAGTGGATTTTCTGCAGTTTTAGAGAGGCAATGTAAATACCACAGATCACAGGATATTAGGGGGTGGAAGTGACCTCCATAGATCATTGAGTCCAACCCCCTTGCTGGAGCAGGACCACAGAATCCAGCCCAAGTCTCTCAGGAACATATCCAAACGGGTCTGGAATGTCTCCAAAGACAGAGACTACACAACCTCTCTGGGCAGCCTGCTCCAGTGCTCCATAAAGAAGTTCTTCCACATGTCGAGGTGGAACTTCCTGTGCTGTACTTTATACCCATTACCCCTTGTCCTATCNCCTTGTCGAATCACAGGGCATATGAGAACAGCCTGTCCCCTCCCTCTTGCCGCCCAGCCCACATATATTTATAAACATGAATTAGATCCCCTCTAAGTGTTCTCTTCGCCAGACCAAAAAGCCCCAGGTCCCTCAGCCTCTCCTCATAGGGCAGTCCTCCAACCCCTTAATCATCTTTATAGCCCACCATTGAAGTCTTTCAAGTAGATCCCTGTCCCTCCTGAACTGGGAAACCCAAACCTGAACACTATTCCAGGTGAGGTCTCACCAAGGCAGAGTAGACAGGGAGGAGAACCTCCCTGTATCTAATGGACATGCTCCTCTTAATGCACCCCATAATCCCATTGGCCTTCTTGGCCACAAAGGCACAAGATGCCGTAGTAAGGATAGAGGTTTGGTTCTTCCTCTATAAACAGTCCCATTTTTCTATACTCGAAGAATCATCCAAATTAATTAATCCAAAGTCCAGTGATGCCACCTCATCCTGTCAGTGAGCCATCTTGCAAATGCTAGCAGCAAGTTGAACACAATTCTAGTTCTACCACCAATTTTTGTGCATGTGTCCAAAAACTACAGAAGCACAAGCTGCATCATACCCTGGTGTTACCAACAGTTCTCTCTGCTATGCTTTTCTGCCATGCAACTAAGGGGAGAAGCAGCACGCTGTTTTAACAGAAAACACAGATTTTACACATCCTCTACTAGTGATCCTTGAAAAGCAGAGCAAGTCTGGATGTAGAAAAATGTCCTAGGAACTTTTCTTTCCTTCCATGGCTGCTCCAGGCTGGTAAAGGTGCAGACTACTGCTGATCTCCTTTCTCCACACAGACCTCCATGCTGCCAGTCATCCTGTGACGCAAGTGTCGCAACTGATGCCTTTAAAGAGCTCCTGGTCAGGTAGAAAAATTGTTCACCTGAGAGAGATTCTAGCCTTAATGTTAAAAGTGTGAGTTCTTGAGGAAGACATCCAAGAGATTAATGGACGTTAACGGCTAGTGACATTTCAGTGTTGCATGACCCATGTTTATGTTCCATATATTCAGTGTCCCATGTATTGCCAGGGGTCATAAAAAAGAGTAATTAAGAAACCTCCCCTATAACACTTGGAAAATGGAAATTGTAAAGCTGATTTCTGGAATGGATTGAGAGATCTTTCATACCTGCTCTGAATGCACAGGAGAAACATGTTGTCAGGATTAATGAATCCCATACCCTCTCAGCCTTGTGCCATCACCCTCCCACATCTTCTGTGTCCTATGCCTGCACCCAGTGTGATGTCTTGGCTCTCCTAGTAACATTGGGTTTTGGGGTTTTTTTGCCTAACACTGCAGAGTTTCAAGATTTCTCTGGGCTACATCTAGCCTAAGCTATCATACCATGCCTAGCCATGACAGCACCTATGTCAGAAGGTGGATCAGCATGGCCTCTGTTGTAGCTTCTCTTCAGCTTATGATGACAGCAGGTACTAATTTCATATGGACCGAACCATCCACAGCTCTGCAGCATAATGAGGTGTGTCACAGCCCAGAAACTGGATGGTGGCAGAAGTCCCAGGCTTCTGGCACAGATCACAGCAGATGACCAGAGGCCATTAAAGCACACAGACTTTGTGTTTAACAGGTATCACAGAAAACCAAAATAGGCTTGATATGTGTCTTGGCTTGTTCAAGCATGATCCTCCACTCCCACCTTCCTCTGCTGGAGTGGGGAGCAACATGGGAAAAGGCCTAAAGCCCCCAAGTCGCCACCTTGTGGTAGATAAGGTGCATACAGCTGTCTATGCATGGCCTGTGCTTTCCCAAATTTGGGTAAAGCAAGCCCCTGGCTTCACCTAATATGGTTAGTTTTGGCAAAGTGTCATTCTAATTGGCTAATCTCTGTGGCCAAATGGAGCCACCAGACTCAGGCAATTGATAAAATAGGAGTGTAGTTGTAAACAACATGCTCTGCCTCAACTCACTTTGCCTAGCCAAGCTTTGCCTTGAGGACTAAGACCAACTGCTTAAGACCAGTTTTACTGTCTAATAAGCTTTGCTGCTGAGTCTCAGTTTATCAGGAAGAGATATTAAGTGTCCTTTGCACAGCAGGCAAGAATTATTGCTGAAAGCTGCCTGTATCAGACAGCCTTAAGGTGAAAAACCCCACTGGCAGGTAATGAGAGCCTGGACCGTGCAGATGGGGTTTACCCAGAAGCAGTGAAGACCAGGACAGCCACACGTCCCCCTCAAGAGACCTCACTGTAGTTTGCATGGCGCGAGAGAGCAGGTTGCTGCTACAGCAAGACATCATCTTTGTCCGTACACCTGTGAACCTCTGTGCCAACTCCAGAGCTCTGGGAAGGACACCATCCGCCCAACCCGCAGCACCCTGCCAGAGTTCTGGGGAAAAATCCAAAGCTTGCAGCAGGTATCATACTACTGACAGCAACCCTCCAAGCGTTTTGGGAACTGTTTGGAACTATGATACAGCCCTGGAAGTCCAAAGATACTATTTTGTGAGTAAATATTCTAAAAAGCCTCTTTGTAATTAAAGCTTTTTGCTTTGGTTCTGTAAACTCTATTGTGCCTTCTGCTTCAGCAGGAAGGAGCCTCTCCAGTCTCCCTAGAGGGCAAGTGGCATATGGCACCACAAGAATCTCCAAATGCTCAGATTAAGGTTTGTGTTTCTGGTTTTGCTTAACTGCTTAAATTGCCTGTTCCCTGTGTAAATACCCACAATCATGTGTTTGAACCTTATAAATGTATAAGTTTACTGGTGAGATTTATTATTAATACATAATTTTCACAGTTTATTAATATTTTAGTCTGGTATTTATATTAATAATTTAATCATAATTAATTCCTATTATTATACATTAGATAAAGAAAGTCTTAGAGACAACAAAGAAAACAGAAAAACTGAATAACCCCATCCCCAGCAATATTCGAGGTAAGGCTGGTTGGGGCTCTTATCAACCTGATCTAGTTAAAGATCACAGAATCACAGAACTTTAGAGGTTGGAAGGGACCTCCAGAGATGAAGTCCAACCCTGCTGCCAAGGCAGGATCCCCTAGGGTAGTTCACACAGGAACTCAATCAGGTGGGTTTTGAAAGAATCCAGAGGAGATTCCACAACTTCTCTGGGCAGCCTATTCCAGTGCTGTCACCCTCCCTGTAAAGAAGTTTCTCCTCATGTTGAGGTAAAGCCTTCTGTGTTCCAGTTTGTAGCCACTGCTCCTTGTCTTATTGCTGTAGACCACCAAAAAAAGATTGGCAAAGATGCTGCTTGTCACTTTAGTGAGGCTGCACTAGGAGAACTTTAAAGGTCCCTTCCAACCCAAAGCATTCTATAATTCTATGAACTACACAAAACAAGTGTTCATTACTGGAGTGACAAATATTTCTCTGTGTTATTGATGGAAATGAGCAGTTACTGTTGACCTTAAAATATTCCAAAGTAAACTAGAACACTTCCAACTATTTCTACAAAGAGTTCAATTTCAAGAAGTGGGCAAACAGCACACCAGGCAAATAACTACATTAGCTTTTCATGTTTGGTGCAGCACAAAGACATCAGGGATGGAACCTGCTACAGAACAACTTTTTTTTTTTTTTTTTTTTTTTTTTTTTTTTTTTTTTTTTTTTTTTTTTTTTTTTTTTTTTTTTTTTCCCTCTTTGCTGAAATAGATGTGTACAGCACTTTTATGTTCTGGGTTGGAGTTTTGTGGCAAGGACTTAGTAATGGAGTGGCCATAGTGGTGGCTTTTATGACCCTTCCCCAATGTGCAACAGAGCCAAAACCAGCCAGCTACAAGATGGACCCAATCATAGCCAAGGTCAAAGCCATCAGTACCAGTGATAGGCACCTCTGGGATAGCATATTTCGGCGTCATTGCCAATGGTTAATCACCATCTCAAATTCAAGGTTAACATTTTCTTGTCCCATCAGTTTAGAAATAATATTGATTCAGTTGCCATTGATCCAGGAACTATTAAACAAAAAGTATGTTACTAATAATCAGACATCCTCATCATTGTTCTAGTGATTATCATACAATTATAGAATTACTTGTGCGGGAAGGGACTCTAAGGGTCATGAATGAAAAATCCTGTCCTAGAGGAACAAGAAATAGGATAGACTGTGCAACAAAGCACACCAGATGTTTAAAACAACAGATGCAATAGAAATGCCTGGAAAGCACTGGTTCAAGCGTTCTGGAACTGGCATCAGTGTCCCCTCAAACCTATCGATAGGATGCACTTTGTTCCTATTTGCTTGCATTTGAGTATGCATCCCTTTCATACTAACTGCAAAACAACATGAATCTCAAGGAAATGTTTGAACAGTCACCAAATTAGAAGAACAAACTGGCCAGATTTTCACTCACTCTTTTTAAAGAAGTTAGGTATTTTCTCTTCCTCATTAGTAGCCACTCTCATTATCATCTGTATGACAGTACATATCAATTTACTTGGCATTCTTACTCTACACCTTCAGGTTTCTGACATTGGTTGTTTTACAGGGGAGCACAAGCTGGCAATTTTTTTCAAGCTTTTCCAGCTGCCCTTGCTTATTCCCAGCATTTTTTAATGGAGAGGGGACTATAACCCTGGATATGTTCTCAGAAAGTGCCTCATCATTCTGTGATGCATTGCTTTTACAGAGCAAATCCAAGGTTGCCATGTGACAGCCAGGTTTCCATTACAGAGAAGTTCAAAATGCTTAAAATGCAACACACAGTATTCTGAAATTGAAAAATGATGAGAGCTGACCCTTTGTTTCACTCTCCAGATAAACAGGACAAGAATAAGTGGTAACTCCAAATCAAACTGCAGTTGTCTCAATGCCCTGAGTCTGGAGTGCTTGTGTTAACTGCCCTTCTCTGAATAGAACAATAAAGAATACCTACTCATATTTCAAGTTATTTATTTGTTGAGCTTCAAAGCACACCAAAGAAAATTAAAATAATGGCATATCAATTTCATTGTATCTCAGCGTGAAGTGATTCTGACACTTGACTCTGC
>WBNM01042479.1:53603-101572 GCA_013399055.1 Ramphastos sulfuratus | reverse complement strand
TCTGGCAGGTTAAAGCTGCCCACGAGAACAAGGGATCTTGAGGCAGGCTCCAGCTGCTTAAAGAACAATAAATCAACCTCTTCTTCCTGGTTGGGTGGTCTATAACAGACTCCAACCAGGATGTCAGCCTTGTTGGCCTTCCCCCTAATTCTTACCCATAGGGACTCAACCTGATCATCCGCAATCTCTACTTCCATGACACCCAGATCATCCCTAATACATAGGGCCACTCCTCCACCCCTTCTCCCTCACCTGTCTCTCCTGAAGTCTGTAGCCATTGATTACAGCACTCCAGTTGTGTGAGGCATCCCACCCGAATACTGCTGGACATTGTGGCTTCTAATACTCAAGGGCAAAGCCAACGTTATAACAAATATCTCAGGTATGTTTGCAAATCTAGTGCCACTTTATAGAATCATAGAATCATTTAGGTTGAAAAAGACCTCTGAAATTGTCAAGTCCAACTACTACCTAACTCTATCAAGTCTGGTGCTCAACCATGTCCCTCAGCACCACATTTATCATTTAAACATCTCCAGGAACAGGTTTCAACCATCTCCCTGGGGAGCCTGTTGCAGTGTTTGAGAACCTTTTCAGTGTGCAAGTTTCATCTAGCATCCAATCTAAAACTCTCCTGGTACAAATTGAGGCCATTTCCTCTTGTCCTATCAGTTGTTGCTAGGGACAGGAGACGTACATCGACCTCGATGCGACCTCCTTTCAGGTAGTTGTAGAAAGAAAGGTCTTCCCTCAGCCTCCTTTTCTCCATGATAAACCATTCCAGTTCCCTCAGCTGCTCCTTGCAGGACTTGTTCTTGAGACCCTTCACCAGTTTTGTTGCCTTCATCTTTTTTGTAGTGAAGGCCCAAAAATTGAATCCAGTACTCAATGCGTGGCCTCACCAGTGCTTCATCAGACGCTCCTGTGTGTCTGTTTTTCCAGAATCTTTTCCTTCCAGATACCAGCATGTGTTTTCATACAATACACTTCCCTTGTTTCTCAGAATCACAGAAGGGAAAGACATAGATTACCTCAATAGGCATTAAATCAAGCTCTTTAGTTCTGAGAGACTTTGAATACGAGCTGATGTAGAGGTGCAGAACTCTTTCACTACACAGCAAGCCCACCATATTAGAAATTAATTCTGAATTTCTCTCCATCTGGAAGAGTCATCCTTTTCTGTATTCCAATTCTTTTTCCTAAATGCTGGTGTTTGATGATAACATCTTGTTTACCCATAGCATCTAATATAAGTATTTTCTTTCCTCAAATATCAGTACATTATATGCAGCTAATGGTTTCAAAAGCTCAACTTATAAAAATAAACTTCCACTGGCAAGCCATGTGGCTTCCTGAAACTGCAGAACATCTTGTTAAGCAGAACAGGATATTATGAAATGACCAATTATATATAAATGTTTGTTGAAACCGAGTGGGAACCCTTCTACTCCTGATGCTGCATTTGGTAAAATGAGAAGTGGAGCTGTAATGAAACAACTCTGGCCACTGAGGCTGCAGAGCCCCACTGTGGGCTTCAGCTCACTGCATTTCCATAAAAAGATCTCTGTCTCACAGTCTCAAAGAACTATCTGTGTTTTTGTATGCTTTTAGACTGACCCAGAGCTTTGCTGATAAACAAAGTAAACCTCAGCATTCTAACTTCAATGTCTCAATACTCTTGCAGCTAAGAGCCTGCTGGAGGCTGAGATTCTGGACTGCTCACACAAGGATTCAGAGAGAATCATGCAGTCTATACTTCAACCACCAGCTAGTCTTTACCTGTAGTGTATTGCAGAATTAGGCAATATTACATACCTGTTCTTTCTCAGGAAGAATAATGAAGTAATCTACTCATAATATTCGGAAAATATATGTACTGTGCTGGAAAATTCAAATGCAGGCTTCTAATTTAATACACCAAAATATGTTATGCATTAGAACATGAAGCTTAATGCTTCTTGCAATAGTTTTGAAACACTTAAGAGTGCAACAGTCGTTATGCAAACCACCCACACTCCCTCCATCAAACCAAATTACCAATTGAAAGAGTCGTTATCCAAATATTTCTTACATGTGCATAAGCAACAACTAACCCAGCCTGCAGAATCAGGATAGGAACGGGAGACAGAGGTATTGATCATGGCAAGTATAAATACATTTAATTTCCTAGTAACAGAATGCAGTCCACAGTTATAAAGAATTATACAATCATAGAATGTCAGGGCTGAAAGTGACCTTGAAAGATCATCTAGTCCAGCCCCTAAAGAAAAGCTAAAGGATGCAATCTAGCTGTAGGACTCTTGTCAGGTTGTCTGCTGAACCTAGGTTTGTTTTGAGGTAATTAATTGAAAATTATATTCAATTTCCAAAGCCTGGTATTGTACCACTATACAATCTGTTTAATTATATACTTGACAGATTTTAAACTTGTTGAACTTGGATTTTAATCATCAGATTTGTTTTTAAAATTGTTTTGAACGACAGAACATTGGTTAAGAGATGCTAACGGTAATAAAGAAACGGAAACTCAATCTTTTAAACCTCAAAGATCAGGTTCTACTATGGAAGTACCTTTTTTTTAATCATTTTGATTATTTACTCCTTTCTGAAGGAAGCAGTCATTATTGATTAGATTGCTGCTGGTGATAAGGAAGATTCAGCTTTGTATTTGTCCTCTATGACTGTGAATTCAAACCCACATTCTGTTTCTTTCCTTTTTATGAAAGTGATAGAGATGGTAAAAAGAGGCAAACAGATTCTCAAGTTGGATGGATAAAATTTATAGAAGGCCTGAAACAGAAAAAATAGCCAACAGCCATAATGCATTAGGCAAATAGCTCCTCTGATTCAGTGTCCTGCCTCTTCTGAGAGAAGTAACAGATTTCCCCCCCCCCCCCAGTGAATGAATAACCAAAAACACATTATGGAAAGATTCTCCTCCAAAATACTCTGCCTGCAATAAAAGAACTTGTCATAATAATTCAGTATGCATAGCCAAGCTATGGTCCAAAAGCAGACTTTCGCTGCTGGGCAGTGAATCAGATCTGTGTCCATCCTCGCCTAGGTACGCTTCAGTCTCATTACAAACATTTATCTATGGTAAACTAGCCTGTAGTTCCTGACCTTGAATATCTCCAGGGGTGGGGCCTCAACTACCTTCCTGGGCAAGCTGTTCCAGTGTTCCACCACCCCCATGTAAAGAAGCTGTTCCTAACATCCAATGTAAACCTAGTGTTCACTAATTTCAAACCATTCCCCCTTGTCTTATCACCACACGCCTTTGTAAATAGTCCCTCTGCAGCCTCCTTGTAGCCCCTTTCAGATACCGACAGGCTGCTATTAGGTCTCTCCAGAGTCTTCTCTTCTCTAGGTTGAACAACTCCAGCTCCTTCAGCCTGTTCTTGTGGGAGAGATGTTCCAGCCCCCCCCAGTCACCTTTGTGGCCCTCCTCTGGACGTACTCCATAAGGTCCATGTGCTTCCTGTGTTGCGGGCTCCAGAGCTGGATTGCAGTACTCCAAGTGAGCTGTCACCAGAGCAAAGTGGCAGAATCACCTCTCTGGATCTGCTGGCCATCTATCTTTTGATGCAGGCTAGAAGTTAGTCATAAAATGACGTAATTCAACTCATAATATATTTTAATGACAAGTGGATTAAAATTAATTTTTAAGTAATTCATTTTGATTTACATTACACTCAAAAACCTAACAGCTTCTCCTTTCCTAGTTCTGTCCTCTTAGGATAGGCTTTTTGTGGAATAGCATTTTGGAATCTTCCTCCTAATATTCTCTCAGTTCTGCCAGTTGACATTGTCTTATCAGACGTTGCCCTTTCATTTAATTCTCAAGGATATTCACCATGGATCTTCCTTGTACTTCCATTCATTTTGACATCTCTTTTACAGCCCCTCAGTTGTTTGTATTTTGAATTCAACTCTTTCTTGCTGCTCTCATTGCTATTAAAATAACTGCTTCAGGACGAGCCAAGTTACTTTCCTGCAGTTACAAAATTTTCTTAACACCTTAAACAAAAATTAGTTTCTCAGAAATTTACAGATAAGTAATATTCAGAGAGAATGGTCTTTCACTGCTTATCCTGCTGTGAAACTCAGACTAATAGTAAATACAAGCTGCAGTGGTCTAAAACTTGCAAGTGATTCTCAGCAGGTACCACTTATCTGCCTTAACCACAGGCATATGGTATACAGCCCTTTGGAAAACTGATAGGTGAAATTTTCCTTCCCAGCTTGAATTTCCCTAAAATGTATATTCAGTTGCAGAGTTATACTCAAGCTCTATCAGAGTGGAGTTTTATTTGTAGACTTGGAAGAACCTGCTGGCCTTATTTATATATCACTCACAATCTTTTAACATGCTACTGCAGTCACTCCTCACTGGATGCATTAAGCTCATCTCTTTTGTTCACATTTGTTTTCATCACCAATTATACAAAAAGACTCCACAGTGTAACAGTGACAATCTTCATCAGTAGAAGACACGGAGAATTGAGATCAGAAGCTGATTTTTCCTGAGACAGAATGTAGGCTCTGAGGATCCCTTGAAGCATGATCTACCTCAGGAATTCTACTCTTCTCAGTCCAGGTCTTGCAAGTCTAGATTGTAGAGTGACTATTCCATATAGAATTACTTTGTAAGTTATGTATAACTGAAGTAAGAAAAACTAGTCATGGACTATCACTAGAATGGAATATTTCTGTTTACTAGAAACAGCTTTTCATGAATTTACTGACCTTATGGATTCTTTTATTAGGTATCTAAAACAGAGAAAAACACTTCTTTAGGAAAAACAATAGAATATGCATTTATAAGACTAAAGGGTGAATAAATAGAAGACTCAGACATCGGCAAGAAGCCAATGAGAAATATCTTTTTCTCATGGCATCTGCTTGCTGCGCTTTATATATAATCTTTCTAAGAACAAAGGGGAGAGGTTTGCAGATAAGGAGAGGAGACAGATGGAACATGATGGACTTACTTAAACATTCTGAGAAGCCCAAACGAAGACTACTGTGAAATGCTATCATTTTGTAGGAACACAGCGACAGAGATCTGTTGTGTTCCTCTTATTGCACAATTTTTAGGCTTACAATGGGGGGGGGAGGTTCGTTCTGCAGATGAATATTTATAAATCAGTGAACACAAAAGCTTTATAATAACTTAAATGAGGATGCAATTGACTCCATTTTTTGGTTATGCTTATTTCACTGTTATTTACTTCTAAAGGTAAACTTAAGACGGTGTTTTAAATAATTGTTCAAATGCCGAATGAACATAAGCATATTCTCTACTATTTTTAGTATTTTTTTTAAAGTGAAAGTAACAGCTTTGCACATTATTTAAATTATGAAGTTCTGATGGTTTAAAATGCAGTAACCTCCTTGTATTTATAAAATCAAGCGAGAAGATGTATTTGTCCTCCAAGTCACCTCTTCAGATGAGGAGTTTAGTTAATGGGAATTTCCATTGTTCTCCCTTCTGGAAAACTAAATTTAGGAGAGTTTAAGGTAAAAAGGCTGTAGTCACATCACAATGAAACAGTAGTGTACACTTCTCACACTTGAAGCTGCCCTGTCAAATCACTGACTAATTGATGTTCTTTTCTGTCAGCATTATGAGTATTTCCCTTCAGTACTTTTTATATCCACAAATAAGGCATCACTTAAACTTAGTTCATACACACAGGTGTTGTCAGTGTTGGCATCTTTGCCAGTGAGGTCACCTGTATGACAAATAAAGGCCACTAGTTACTGTCAAAGCTGTAGCCTCAGTGTCAACATCAGAA
This sequence comes from Ramphastos sulfuratus, assembly GCA_013399055.1. NCBI lineage: Eukaryota > Metazoa > Chordata > Aves > Piciformes > Ramphastidae > Ramphastos > Ramphastos sulfuratus. Next base: position 95,771 of record WBNM01042479.1, on the reverse strand, counting down.
ACAGTTCTTCATCATTTCTTTGATTCCTCTTAGCTCTTGAAAGCTTGTTCCAGTCTTGGGGTGCTGCCATGATCTTTGTGAACTCTCAGGATCATGAAGGGTAGTGACAAGAAACAGACTGACAATTAAATGGGAGCAGGACTGAACTCTAATCAACAGTGGAGAAAAATCTGACAGTGGAAAACAAAAATTGCACAAATACCCTCCAGGTTGCCAGTGGGGTTTGCTGGATCCGGGCAACAGAGGTATATTCTGTGCATGTGCATTTCTGTTAGTTCTTTTCTCAGTTCAGCTGCAATGTTCCATGAAATTTTTAAGGCAAAGAAAGATTGTTCAGACCACAAGCAAAATGGAAGCACACACTGCACTGCTGCTTTACAAGGGTACTGTCTGTCAAGCTGGTTATACCGGTAGCTCTATGGGTGGTCTCAAGACAACTGCACTGAAGTCCAGTCTCTATTTAAAACACTTTCTGTAGACTCATGATGAGTATAAAGTTCACTGAAAAGACCAGTACATGATCCAAAGGATGCACAGGAAATGTGACTTTAATAATTATACAGTATACTTAATCTTATATAATCTTATAATTTTATAGTAATCTGTTATTAAAAAACAAAAGCATAAGTCAAAATGCATGCCACTTGTTTGTCTTTCTACTGGTAAGGTATTTTTACTTCCAAGTTGTCTTCTTACTTACCTACTGTCTTAGCTAGAAAGAACTTGTTTGGACAATGACCAGAGAAACAACTGGCCTGTGAACAAGATAAAATTAAGCACTAGGCTTAATGCTTAGAGTTGCTGAAACACCCAAAAGGGAACGAACATGAAATAGAAATTGTCTAGTGGGATGAAAATTATGAGGCAGCTGCTAGTACATAAAGTAATACTACAATATAGTTTGGTCTAGTCTAGTACATATCACAGAATTAGGGTCCTTCATAGTTTGAGTTTCTGCTTGGAAACCTAGCAATTCTTCCAGCTATGAGATAGAGGACTTAGATACCTAGGACTCTGTATGTCTTGTTTGGTTTGATCAGCAGGCTCCATGGTTTCACTACTGTTAATACTAATGGGATTTTTAAATTAAATGTTTTGGTTGCCTGAAAAAGCCTGAGCTCCAAACCAGGTAAAGAATTTCCTTAAAGTCATACAAGTTTTTATGAGTTTTATGTATTCCATCTGAGTTTTCTTCTTTGGGTTACTGTTCTAACCATGTGTCTACCTGAAGAAAAACTTTCAAGACTGGTAATTTCTTTAGCTAGAATTCAAATGGATCCATGTATATAATTCTTTCTAGAAAAAACAATGAAACCCAAAACCTCAGAGGGGTATTCTGAAGTATGAGGTGTGACTGTTTAACTATCTTGAGTACATTTATGATGAAATCCCAACATGGTGCATTCCCAACAGAGCATGCTGAATTATACTCATCATTTAATGAGAGAATATAAGTTGTATCAGGATGACCAAAACCCAGCAATCACATGAGTGAAGAGGTGAGCTGATTCAAGATTAATTATCCTAACATTAGAAAGATGAAGGCAGGGGAGGAAGAAGAAGGGAGGATTGACAGCATGCTATGCAGTCTTTGCTAAGTTTTATGTGACATATTTTCTCTTTGATTGCTTAGCCTGTGAACAATATTCAGTAAGTTTTTCTTACTACGTATTTGCTACAGCCCTTAGAATTAGATTTCAACTCTGAATATTCAAGATGATGTACTTCACATTTGCCTTAAAATTGGCTCAATCTTTATTTTCTGCATTTTCTTTTCTTTTTTTAGTTTTAGAATATTAGCAAAGTGAAAAAAAAAAAGAGATCAGGTGAAGGAGTATAGTTGAAACAGGACACACAATCATTCTTTTTGCCATACTTACCCATCTCTACTAAAAAAAAAAAAAAACATGTCCACATGTAGCTGTGCTCTCTTTTTAGTAATTTTTAACTTCTTTGCAAAAGATATTTCCATTCATATTGTTTTCACTGTTCGTCACTAATTGTAACAAACCTGCAAAATACAGGTCTGTATTTACTATGTTGATACTAACACATTTGCTAGGGGTTAAGTTGAATATTTGCTCCTATTATTCAAAACCATCTTGCCTCATGCCAGCTTCAAAATCAAAGTGCTGGCTGGAGCAACTATTTTGAGGCTTGAAGTTCAGATTTTAACAGGAGAGGCTTCCTGCTCTGGTTACTGCTTTTGGGTTCTGGGGTTTTGGGTATTGGCTTTGTTCTGCTGAGATGGCAGCAGGACAGGGAGGCGTGGGGGGGTTGCTCCCTGGCTTGGGGTTTTAGCTCACTTGCTTCTGCTTGCTGCTACTTCCTGCTGTGCTTTTTCTGCAAACAGGCTAAAGTAACTGTTCATTTATGTTGTCTAATTTATATTAAATTCTTATCTCACTCTCTTTGTCTCAACACAGAATTTTTTTGCGTTGCTTTTCCCTCACTTCCATATGGGGGGAAACAGATTAACCCATTCTCAGGGTTTAACCTATTACAACATTGTAAACTGAAAAGCAAACTAAGTACAAGTGCTCATCTTCAGCAATTGACTGAGGCTTATCATAAATGTTAATCAGTAATAAATGTCCTGAAAATATGAAAAGGTAGCTCTAAAGTTCAGAGGAATGCCATGAAGAGTTTTGTTCTTACATTGTAGAGTTAAGCAAAGCAGTAGGAAGCATGTGATCATAGGAGACCGTAATGTACTGGATACCTTTAAATAGCCTCGTCACTTAAAAGATGATCTCCTTTTGTTCTACATTAGTAATGCTGCTTTGCTGTGGAATGTATCTAGGTGTGGCATTCTGTGCCCAAAGGAAATGGCAATTTTATTTCATCCCTGTCCTTAAGTTCACAGCCTGCAAAGTCAACCCACGGTTTCTGCCTAAGTGTTTACTAAATGAATACCAATCATTTGTTATTCCTTACTGCTGTGACTCAGGCACTTCCACTCTAATATGCAGCACATATAGTTTTTCATATATACTGCAGAAATGTACAACTTACACAAAAAAATAGCTATGTTTTGGCATGAATGCATTCAGCTTTAAGCTTTCATTTGGGTTCCTGTACAAGTATACAGTTGGTTATTTTTCTGTGGTTGAGAGATGACAAAACTCAATATAGTTTACTATTTAAAACTTTGACACAAAGTTTTAAATATCAATGGAAGTAGAGAACTCATTGTAATCAGAGTGCTGTTTATCTGGATTATGCCCTAAAGGGTCTTGATTTACAGACTTCTTTGTGTGGGAGAGGGAGAATGGAAAGTGGTATCTGCTAAGAATAGCAGAAATACAAATTCATTTGGAGCTGAGATACCATTTAAAGGTTAATCTTTAACACTCTCTAACATCAGGTTGATGTTTAATTGTTGTGACAAGATTAAACAATTGACAGACCTGTATATTTTGGCAAAGTCTTCTGTGGAAGTCCACAAGCAGTTATCAGAGAGGGAGTTTACAAACAACATTTTTGCAATAAATCAAAGTTTTCTTTACTTCCTTTATTTAAGCTCAGCAAGTTAATTTGGCACATGACAGCTCTGGCATGGGGGATGGGACCCCTGTTGCTGATATATAGAGGAATCCACAGATATGTATTTGTTTATCATCCAAAAGTGATACTATGTTTGGATGCCTGTACACCCCTCTAGTCATCACCTGTCTGAAAAACATTTGTCTGAGCATTATAGTAACTCCAGAGGAAAATGAGAATCATTTTCTCTTTTAACGTTCATTGTAAATGCACGAAAATCTGTCTGCCTTTTTTTAGATCATCTCATATCACCTCCCTAGCTCTGCCAAAGTCTCAGAGGTGTCCTTTCGATATTCCATAAAATTATGCTTAATACAAACAGAGTGTGAATGAATAATTCCCAGTGTCTGCTGCCAGCGTCTGTTAGCACAACCAAGTTGTATCAACATCTTTTTTTTAACTCCTCACTTTCTAGTTTGAGAAATATGAACTTTGCTAAACTTTACATCCTTAAAATACAGTTAGAATATGAAGCAGACAATAAAAGTGAACAAATCACTAGTTATGCTGATCCTAAATCATCATAATTAATTACTGCTCATCAGAGACCCAAAATAACCGATGGCATCTAATAATACAGTTAAATGTGTTAGCATAAACCACCATAAACACCAATTTTCAGCAAAGTAAAATAGTTTGTCAGCCTGATGAATCAGTCAATGAAAGATACATTTATTTTTTTTCTTAAGTCTGCATGCTAATGGCAACTTCATTTTTAAGCCAGGAATTGTGAGTGATGATGGTCTGCTGCCAGGCATCGAATTTGAAATGGTGAAGTAACATCCTCAACACAATGAGTCATCCGTTGTTACACATGGCATTCTATTTGCTGCTTTCTAAAATGATAAAATGTTCTCAAGTCTGCATGTGAGTATTGGGTTTTTCTTTTTACTGCAAAGATAAGACAAAGCATGCAACATATAAGCCTTCCTCTAACAAAAGAGATGGAAAACACAGGTTTTTGACACTTAAATAGCATGTCAAATTGTCCCTTTTACCTGTTTCTTTAAAGCAGGAATTTTATCTGTTTTTTTACAGAAGACCTCCCAAAACAAAAGTGAAATCTAAGATTTCTTTTACCCATGGAATGAAAGAGAATTTCACAACTGCAGACCGGGCCTATGTTCTAATAGACTTTGATTCTAACGTTTTATTTGACAAGTTTTTCCTGTCACTCCTGAAAACACTGTGCCTGTTTGGCACAGGTTATCCACTTACAGCAGGTGTAAGTGTGCATATGTGTTTACAAAGCAATGAAAAGCTTACTGAAGAACCCACATCCTAAAAATCTGTATGCCTTTGCATATCTGTCAAGTTTGCCTCCATCTTTCCCTGTCTCAATCCCCCAAACCTGGTCTGACTGTTTTATTTGCTGTGGATCTTTTTCAAGAAGTGTCAATACTTTTGAAGACATACTTATCTCAAATGCACATTGGATGTATTAAAACATGGTAATTGATTTTTTGGTAACAGAATATCATATTCTCCTCTTGGAGAAAAGGAGATTGAGGGGAGACCTCATTTGTGTTTATAAATATGTAAAGGCCTAGTGCCAAGAGGATGGAGCCAGGCTCTGCACAGTGATGCCCAATGACAGGACAAGAGGCAGTGGGTGGAAGCTGAGGCATAGGAAGTGCCATGAAAACATGAGGAGGAATTTTTTCACTGTGAGGGTGAGGGAACACTGGAACAGGCTGCCCGGGGTGGGTTGTGCAGTCTCTGGAGACGTTCAAAACTCGCCTGGACGCATTCCTGTGTGAATTCCTCTAGGTCATCCTGCTCTAGTAGGGGGAGTTGGACTGGATGATCTTTTCAGGTCCCTTGAAACCTCTGGACATTCTTGTGATTCCATTTCTCCTTTACATTCCTTATTTGTTCTTGCTTTCTTGATAATCCCTTTCACCAAATCCCTCCTTATACCATTATGGGGTTCATGTAACAACTACAGAATTATACGTTGTGACCTGAGTTCTATTCTTATAAGCACCAATGTGACACAGAAAATTAAAGCAGGCTTTGCTAATTTCACTTTTAATGTTGCTATATTCCTTATAATCATTCTACGTTGTGCTATATTGCTGTAAAAAAAAAACAAAACCATAAAAAACCCCAACAACAATGGGATGGCATTTAGATGAACTTTGAGGAATTTTCTGTGTTAGCTTAAATGTGTTGGCAAGTCATAATTAGTTAATATTTATTATTAGTTAATATTTATTATTAGTAATAGTAGTGCTTTGATTTTATCTCCCACAAAATTAACAAAATAACAACACGGTTAGAAAAAGGATGCTATGGAGATAGTCTTTCAGAATTGTATTTCAAACAGTCCAAATGTTACAAGATTCAAAATCATTTACTTTTTATTCCTTTTTCATAATTTTGCAAAATATTTTAGGTTGTTTTTTTGTAATTTTGCATGATTTTCCTCTTTTCACAATATTTTGCAAATCCCTCCCAAATATTCTTAGTACACCTTCAATGAAAAGTTGTCCAGATTATTGCAAATATTAGCAGAATCTGGTATCTGAGAGACATTCTTATATCACTTGAAACTTACTGGGGAAAATATTGCAAAAGCAGCTGACAGACATTTTGTCTCCTCTTTGGGCAGGAGTTTGGTTTTGTATCTGTTTTTACAGTTAAGTATAATTTGATTACCAAATTTGCAGTATTTTCATATAGCAGAAAAAAAAGAAATTATTAAAAGAGAACGATCACAAATTATTCACAGGATAGAGACTGAAACTTTTTAGAATGGAAAGTAATTTATGTCTAACACCAAGAGTAAAATTCTTGCAAGCCATGTTGAAAATTCTTTCTAGTGTCAATTAAAAATGCTGATTTGAACAACAGACTACTGGGTTGTGAAATTGCCATTGTATTAACTATCAATGGAAGATTTACCTGAGCTATAACATAGAATTACATAGCATACAAAATACTAAAATATTGTATGGTACAACAAAAGGGAATGAAAAATGTAGGTTAAGTATATTTTGTCTTTCAAATTTATTAAAATTTAACCTTGTCCACCTTTATCTAAATTCAGTATGGAACTACTGATTTTCAGGTTAATAAGTGATCTGCAACCTGTGCTAGAAAATCAGCAAAGCTTTGATTGTAACTCCAAATGACCACAAGTACCTGAAGCCCCAGCTCATCTTCCAGGGTGCAATAAAACAACAGAAATCTCTCAGTCATATAGTTTACGTCCTTCATTTAGTATTTATCTCTATATTTTAAAAAAATAGGAGGATTTTCTTACAAATTATCTGTTCTTTGCACTCCGTTTTACAGAGGCTTTCTGAAGGGCACCTTTCTGTATACTGTTTAGTCTGATTATTTTTTATTTTCAGAAGACAGCTACAAATGTACCTCTCGCACTCAGAAGGTAATTTAGATTGAACTCTCTAACATTTATGACTTTGTTCCACAGTAAATAGCCTACTTGAATTATTATTAATTTCACTGGCCTCTGTGTCTACTTCTAAATATTCCATTACATAAGTTGCATAAAGAATTCCCCACATGTTGCATCGGAAAGATGGTGACCTAATTATTTTGGAAATAACTATGTAGAAACATCTAAAACGATTAACAAAGGAAATATTATGTCACTAGCAAATTAGTAACTGAAATAGCATGAAATTCTCTGTATAATTATCTAAGTTTCCATAGAAACCATGCTTGACGAGTTTGATTGGGCTTCCATACTTCTGCTCTCCCTATAATAAACATTTCTGTTCTGCCTTTCACAAACAATTAACCAGTTATTCAGCAGCATAGATCCTTACCTTACTCTCTAACATCACTTATCACTGATTTGGTTTTTAAAGAGCTGAACTCTTCAACAGGTAACAATAATCTCTAAAATGTATTATGACAAATCCTGTGCTATCAACCAAAGGAAAAAAGAACAGAATCGATTGATGGATGTGGTAAGAGCTCTGTGTTATTACAATACAACAGCTGCAGAAAAATAAGCAAATGCATTAATCCCAGCAGCAAGCTGGGGGTTTATTACATTTTGTGATTGTAATTTTTCATTAAATATTCTCATCAAGGTTTTTGGCCCTTAGGTACTAATAACACCGAGGTAAGCAAATGGTCCTTGGTGCCTACAAACTTGAAAATGGTGTGGTCCATCCAGAATTCTATATTCCACCACACACAGCTGGAGTCTGACTTCAGTTTGTTCCTTTATATAACCTATTGACAAATAGTTGTGCCACCACTCTGCTTTGATATGATTCAGATTTTAGCAAAGCCACGTTAGACATTTTTATGCCTAAGAAAATACAAACTCTGTATGTATTATGTTTTTCTCCTACCTAAGCTGATGGAAATGTCCTTGTGTTCACGCAGCTTCCCCCAGAAAGCAATAGTTCAGATAAACTTTAATTGCATTTATAGATTTTTGTTGTTGTTGTTCACAAGTAACAGATGGACATTTTAAGAAATGTTTCATTATTGACCTTCCAAAGGCTGCACAACCTTTTTTTTTGTTCCACCACTTAAGGAAGTGTTAAGGTTACTTTTGATCTGAAGTAGATCAAAATTCTAGTTGTACACGCTCATGGGAAAACTGCTCATACACCCTGCCCTGATTCCAGCAATCAAAAGCCAGGACAATGATAGGGTAGAAGTTGGTACAACATATCTGTGCTACCTGCCCTATTTCTAGATCTATTTGTTTATGTTTGGAGAGCACGGGAGTATTTCAAAACAGAAAACAGACTCTTTTGTTTGAAACAAGCAAGATCCTGACAGAGCTCTTCATTTCGCAGAGGAAAACAGCACAACTGCTATTATTTTAATATTTTGTGGGAGTCTTGTAATAGTTGAATAATTTATTTTGTATTATTTAGAGTAACTTAGAACTTTCAATCAATGCTTTTTAATATTCTGTGATGATAATTCTTCAGCTCCTGTTTAGTCCATTAAATCCTGAGACTTCATGTAATTTACCCACTTTAGAATCATTGGATTTGATCAAACTAAATGACAGAATTGCAGTTTAATTTGGTGCTAATTTGAATGCAGAAAATCCCTCTAAATCACAAACTGCACACTGAGTGCTGTACAACAAAACATAACACCACAAGAAGAACCCCAAAACCCACATTTCATTCACGCTACATAATTTACCACCACCCTTCAAGCTCATCCTGCATAACATTAGGCATCTTTCTTGAACAACTGCCACTGTAGGCTCCCAGTACCATTAACAAAGAAGAGTGGAGAGGCACAGACCTCCCTGTGGTGATTTAGTTCCCTTCAGCTCTGCACTGCCCTCAGAGTTGCCCGTCTCTACTTATTGCTATAAAAGTGAACCAGAGCATTATGATGCTTTGTTTCCTCTAACATTATCTGTGATCAATCCTTCTTTGTTTGGTTGTGGGGTGGTTTTTTTCCTGTAACAGAAATGTTCCAAATCAGAAGGTCTTGATTTGTCTTGTTTGGACTAGATCATAAACTGGATTTGTTTTCAGAAAATGTTAAGATTGACCACAGGAGTGTTCACTGAAGACATAAATCCTGTGCAGGCTTCTTAGCCTTCAGTATGAAAAAGATAAAAGCATTATCTCGAACAGTTTGTAGCCACTTTTTTTACGAGCTTATAATTTGATGCTGATAATATATGACTAACTGATTTAAAAACCAAAATAAGTCTTAATAGATGATTCACTGTGTCACAGAAAGATGCCTGAAATAATCTTTCACTGTTATTAATCTTTTTGTACAGTTTACAAAAATAATTAGTATTCCATTTGACAAACAAGTGCAAACATCCATTAGCTAAATGACAAAACATATACTTTGACTAGGTCTGTAACTTTTACTTGAATTCCATCAATAGCATCTGCTGATGCCATAGAGGAGTATACATCTTTTAGTGTATTTATAGTTGTTCTGGTTAGGTCACTGAGAATGGGACAGCCAAATCTATCTTTGAAATCAGAATAAAAGAGAAAAAAAAAGCTTTGTATGTAATCTGTAAATACAAACACAAGGAGCTGGTCTTATGAATTTATCGATCTGCAAATGTATTCTACAAACAATTATCACCAAAAATGAAAGACTGGAATACAGCAAAAATTATTTTGTGTGAATGCTGTTTGTTCTGTAACAACACCAAAAATTGTCAACTGCAGAGAAATACAGAAGGAGATTTTCCCCACTGTATTCTAAGTACAAAGGACAGCTTGAATAATATCTAAAAGCTTTTGAGATTAGCCAATTGGCTGTAAACATGAGATTATTTTTTACATTCTTCATCTGAAAGCTGACACATGAGTTAGTTACAAGACATGTTAGAATACACCTACATATAAACCATAGATGTAACATAATCAAAGATGTTAAGCTAACTGATTCTGACTGCCTATAAAGAATTAAAAAAAATATGCTATGCAATATAAAATTGTACATAGATGGGTTAAAAAGTATAAAAATGCTCTTATGTGTCTTCATGTAAGCAACAGCAACAATTGCCTAAGCTGAACTTGTCTTAGGAAAGCTGCAGACACTTGAACAACTATTCTCAGTAATTCCGCATGTGCTTCATTTCCTTAGTTATTGCATTATTGGGTGTTTTCATCCTATTTAGCTTATTTTGCAGTCTAGCAGGGTCAACACTGGGTCAGCATATAATGATCTATAATGAGCTGGTATCTGCAGCTGTTGAAAGTAGATGCAATTACTGTAGGTGAGCTTGCCATTTTCTGCATGTTTTACTGTTGGTTATCAAAATGCTTGACAGTGAGCACGATGTTCTGTTTAGCTCCAGCTTCTATACCTTACTCAGCCTGGGATCATCAAGGTGAGTTCTTAGAAAATAATCCTTGTTCTAGCTTACTTCAGTGAGAATGGGATACATATTTTGTTCAGTAGTTCAGTAAAATATTGAAGTAGGTTAGTAAAAAAAGATGAAGGTGTAGTAACTCAAGAGTGCTTTGTGTTGTAAAAACTTAAAAAGCAAAATTAAAGCCACTTAAAAATGTCCAAGTGCTACAGTGACAGGATTTTATGCATTCTGGTTCATTTATTGTAGTCATTATTCATATAAAATTTCCTCTTCAAGGGTCATAATATTCAGCAGGCAATTTAATCTTACAAAAAGTTGTTACTGCTTTGAAGTGGCAGCATTTGTTGTTATGCAGTTGTGCAGCCATAAGACAAAAGGTGGACCGCTCATTAACCACTGCCTAGAAAAAACTCCTCTTCTTGAATAAAGGACAGAGGGAGAAGACTGGAAAAGGCCGTGTGTTACTTTACACTGTTATTGCCAGAAAGGTTAGGCAGCATATTAACGGTGGCTAGCAGAAAACAAGCTAGAGAAATAAAGTAAGAGAAAATCAAATCACTGTCTCCAGAATGACAGACCAAACTTCATCAGTGTGCTGACCCAAAGCACCCTGTCTGGAGAAATAAATAGAGATGATTTAGCCTATCCACACAGAATCATCATTTCTGTTCTCTGTGCACCGTCTTGGAACACTCATTCTTTCTCTTTTTTTTCCTTTTTTTCACTGTATATGATACTCATTTCTCAGGCATTATCTCTGACAAAATTATTTATGTTAAGTAAGCTACCAAGTCACATTATAAGTACTATCCATTTATAAAAGCATATGCATGACCATATTGGGTGGGACCAAAGATTTCTGTAGCCTGCTTCATCTGTCTCCAGCCCTGATAAACAGCAGATGCCTAAGGTATAGCATAAAAATGGGGCAATCCAATAGTGGATTTTTTCCTAGACGCCAATAATCTGCAGCTCAAGAATTTTCTTAATCAAGTATGTCTATATTTAATACCCTCAACATATTTTTCTCCATGCTTCTCAACCTCCTGTAAATTTAAGTTTACAAGGTCTTGCAGGAAGAATTTCTTCAGAGCAACACATTCCGGTTGTCTGAATCTGCCATCCACTACATTCTGTAACCTAGATTATCAACAGCTGTCCTCTGTAGTCCTGATGGGAACCTGACTCGGCCATCATAGTGATAAGGCTAAGATATTGCATATTTGTCTGTCCTGCCAATGAGAATAAGGTGACATTAGTTTGGGTAATTCTGTTGATACTCCTCAAGTCAGAGTGACTCTTCTGCTGAAACTGCACTCTTGACACAGAGTTAAATTTTCCCCCACTCCTTTCTCCCATCTATTTGCATCATTTGTATTTCCTTCCTTAAAGTGGGAAGGATTCCCTTACCCATGTGCATGCACATTCTATTTCCAAACCCACTGTTTCAGGACCCCAGTAGTACCAGGTGCCAGTTAACACATTAAGTGAAAATATGTTTATTTCAATGTGTGATTTCCACAATGTCTATTTTATCACTATGCAGTAAAAGAAGAAAAGCCAATACAAAACGATAAAAACGGAGGGCTTTTGGCTACTTACCAAGTGAAGATAAGACATAGTAAGGTAGATATTAAAATGAGGACTTGGTTAAACATCGCAGACTGCGTGCGTTGGATGGCTCTGTGAAGATCATTCTATATTAATGGAAAATAGATGTTATTTTGGGGGTTGAATTAATAAGGCATGATTCAGTAGAGGCATTATATAGTGCCCTGATAAAATGCACTTCCAATGTACTTAGAATTCGGTGATCGTATAGAAGGGCGCAAAGTAGCCAGATGTGAACCTGTGATTATTTAAATAGTTCTTTGTTCATCCTGGCACAACTCTGACACTACTCAAAATGCTTTAATATCTGTCTGTTCGTGTCTAGCTTACAACTGCAATGACCAATTAAGGCACAGCAGTTGAGTTCCCTGCAATTCTTCATGGATAGAAGAGCAGCCAAAGAGCCAACTGTTCCAATTTTCCCATATTGACACAGTAACACTTTATGCTAATTGAGATTTCACTTGCTTTTTTTTCTAACTTTGATGCAGAAAGCAATTTAGCAATGCTTGACCATTTGTATCATCTAAATAAAGAACTAGTTAGCTTCCTATTAAAGTTGGACAGTGGACTGTACCGACAAGATCTCAGTAAGGACAATATACTAACAAAATAGAAACTCTAAAATAGTTATTTCCTTTGTCATACTTACAATCATATTCTCTAAAGCATGCTTTGCCAGCCAACAATTTAAAAATACAGGAATAAACAAGTTTCTTAGGACTGGCCAGAAAATCTGAAAGAAAAATTAGCAAATTCATTAAAAGCTTTTCTCTTCAATAACAGAGCTTTCCTATTCAGCCAGCAATGAATCACTTGGGAAAAATATTTATCACTAATATGTCTCTAGTGTGAGATGTGACTTTAAATAGCATTTTTTCCTTTATGATCAACTGTATGTAAGATAATCTGACACCAGAGATTCTTAGACTTGTATATCTACCTAGTTTATTTTATTGATTGTGCTGTAGTTTGAGTTACAGGGGTTTGGTTTTGGGTTTTCCCCATGGGAGAAGTGGAAAGTAATCTGTACTATTACTTCATTCAAGTAGCAAACTGTCTTCTTGTTGTTAACTAATTTATGTGGATGGCAGATTTATGTCTGTGGCAACAGAAGATTCACATTTACTTCAATATGTGCAGATTCAAAAGTGCAATGTACAAATATATTAATTCAAATGCGTTTACCGTAATGATGAAAGGAACAGCATTAATTATTTCCAGGAGAAAGGATATTCTCAGAATTTGTTCCCAGATATTTCCCTTCAAAGAAAAAGAAAATAAAATAAATTTAAAAAAAACACACCATGTTACAGTAGACTTACATATTCTAATGCCACATATGGAATCTCTCCCACTAGCTGAATTTTGGGAAGATCATTCATCTCAGATTTAAACACATATGTCAAATGTGAATATAGAATATAGGCCATTCTGGCCTACTTTTCTGACTGTTTAACATCATGTACCACACAGGTAAAAATACATACTTTTAAATCTGTATTTTCACTAAAGCAGCTGTTTCCATATGACCATACATTTACTTGCTGTGACCTAGTTAGTAAGACAGCTGAAGTGAAGAATTCTAGTTACATTAACAATTCAACTCATTCAGCTAATAAAGAGCTTCATTATATAAAGTTTAAATTTTTCTCAGCAAATAATATGCTCCTGTTTTCTTAGACTGCATTTTCAGAAACCTTGGAATTTTACAAAGCCATCTTGTCTCGTTTTTTCATTCTGCAAGGGTTGGTTACTTTTATTTTTACATGAACACACACAGATAAGGAGGTGAGGTTCCTGTCCTAAGGGATTTAATTATTTAATAATTGTCATTTTTCAGTGACTCTTCATAACAGTAACCCTTCTGGCAAATTCTTTTATCTTCAACTACTTCTTATTTTTCTTAGAAGCTTCTCAATGCACTCTGAAATGGATAAAAAACTGCTGGATGTCTGGGCCCAAAGAGCGGTGGTGAATGGACTCTCTCCAGCCTCTCTGCATCTTTTTTGCATAGCAGGGACCAAAACAGAACACAGTATTGCAGGTGTGGCCTGACACCTGCTGAGTAGAATGGGATAATGACGTCTTTATCCCTGCTGTGGCAATGCCCTTGTTGATGAAGCCTAACAGCATCAGAGGACTGGATAAAACAAGTATGTAGGTATCCATAATCTAATTTAAGAAGAAAATAAAAAAAGAGTACTCTCTTGGCCTAGCTTTTGCTGTGCAGCTTTACAAGCCTAAAGCTTGACTCACAGGCACTGAGTAGCAACAGCTTTGACACCACTGAAAATCAGGTCCATGGCATTATTGATAGACACATAGAAGCGTACACTTGAAAAATCAGTATCCAAAAATCCAAGTAATTTTGAGAATGTGTTTTCAAATTACAGTGTGCCAGTGGACAATTGACAAAAAATGGAAATTGCATTTCTGACATCCACTCTGTAGATATTTGTGCTCGCTCATGAATTAGGAAAACATGAACGGGGCTGCCCGTGACAATATGCTGCTTTCTACATGTGTGGTTTTGTCACCTTCCTGCTTCTACAGCAGCATGGGCATAAATGCAGGCACAGGAGTTTTATATTAAAACATTTACCTCAGTTACAGTTCAGGATGAATTATGTCTAAAAGTAACTAAAAGGACTTACCTTGTAGCTTAAATAACTGAGCAGCAGAGTTTCAAAGAGACTTATTAAAGCCACAGAAACCTGAAGTGAAATAATAAAATTACGTGTGTTAATACTGACTTCTAAAGACTCTATGACATTAAGCAATACAACGCAAAATAAAAGGTAATAAAACCCAGCTCTCGTATCCTCTTAAACCATCTCAGCTAACAGCATTTAGCACAAAGCTCAAATTTGTTACTTTTCTGACTAAAACACAGGCTGTGTTGCTCTTTTCTAAGCATAACACTCCAGAGAGCCTGCAGGGTGGCCCTTTCATGATTTTTAGGTAGCTCCACACACAGCCTGCCAGATTGTTTCTCAAGTTTCAGTTGTCTGTTCCCAGGAGGTACCGAGCGAGGAAGCTGTAAAGAACGGAAGCTAGTCTGCGCTTTGCTTTTCTGTAAAGATGTTACGACTGTGTGGAAAAACACTTTTCTGACTGTGTGTAATTCAGAAGCTGCAAACAGCAAAAAAACTACATGGATGAATCATTATCGATTTCAATATTTAAATGCAACTGAGCTCAACTTCCAAGCTTCCACTTTGATTACATGTAGTTAGTGCATGTGTTATCGTAGAATGATCTGGGCTGGAAGGGACCCCCAAAGGTCATCCTAGTCCCACCCCCCTGCAGTTGGCAGGGACGTCCTCAACTAGATCAAGCTGCCCAGAGCCCTGTTGAGCCTCACCTTGAATATCTACAGGGAAAGGGCCTCAACCACCTCCCTGGGCAAACTGTTCCAGTGTTCCACCACCCTCATAGTAAAGAACTTGTTCCTAATACCCGATATAAATCTGCTCTGCTCTAGTTGGAACCATTGGCCCTCGTCCTGTCACTGCAGGCCTCTGTAAACAGTCTCTCTCCAGCCTTCTTGTAGAGCCCCCGTCAGGTACTGGCATGCTGCTATTAGGTCTCCCCAGAGCCTTCTCTTCCCCAGGCTGAGCAACCCCCGCTCCCTCTGCCTGTCCTCACAGCAGAGCTGCTCCAACCTCCTGATCATTTTCATGGCCCTCCTCTAGATCCACTTCATCAGGTCCATGTCTTTCCCATACTGAGGGCTCCAGAGCTGGATGCAGTACTCCAGGTGAGGTCTCACCAGAGCAGTATTTTTAAAACATTTAAATGTTATAGGTATATATTACATGTATATGTATTTTTAAAACATTTAAATAGTCAAATATCAAAATAGTAAAAACAAAAATGCTTAAAACTTTAGACATATTCATAGAACCATAGAATGGTTTAGTCCAGAAGAGACCTCAAAGATCAAGAATCACAGAATTAATCAGGTTGGAAAACATCTTCAAGATCATCAATATAATGGTGTAACCATTTTGCAAGCCCAAGGAATTCTTTGTAGAAAAACACATTTCACAGGAAGAATTCCCACAGCACTGTCTGCAAGCGAAAAAAAAGAAGTGTTCCTAAAATGAGCAGGCTCTGGGACCTCAAAAGATCCCCAAGCCCCACAAAGCACTCATGTCGTGCATCTTTGTTAGTATTCCAAGTATTCTTTAAGGGGACTACAATGCTGTAAAATCAGTCTTGCCTACAGTTACTAATCGTAAATAGTTAAATTGGTCATTGACATATTACCTGCAATCCCCACAAAGGCAAGCTTCGATTCACCCAAATAATAGGAGACCTGTTCATTATAGTAAGAAAACAAACATGAAATTAATAAAAAGCTGGTTACTGTTTTGAACAAAAGAGAAAAAAAAAGGACACGTGAATAGAAATTAGAGCAGTCTTATTTATTACAAAAAGTTCTCAGCAACACTGTGAAGAAGTAAAAAGAGTACTGATACTGCTTGTATTCCTAATCAAGAGCAAACCACTGAGTTCCCATGGGAGTAATCCAACACTCAGTGATGCGAAAATCTTTTGTCAGCTTCAGTAGCTGCTATACCACAGGATGTTAGGGGTTGGAAGGGACCTCCATAGATCATTGAGTCCAACACCCGTGCCAGAGCAGGACCACAGAATATAGCTCAGGTTGCACAGGAATGCATCCAGACAGGTCTTGAAAGTCACCAGAGAAGGAGACTTTATCTCCTTGATTCCAAGTATAAAGACACTCCTGCTTTGGATTCTAGAGATGCAGAGGAGTCATTTTTTGTGCTAGGAAAAACAAGTTTGACAATTCCTTTGTGTGAACTTTTTGCTATCTGTATAATCACATAAATGGTATCTAACTCATAGAGGCTGTGTCATATCTTAGAAAAATCTCATGTTGTCTTAATATTTGGTAAACTCTGAAAATAGGCACTCTGATACAAAACTACTAGAATCTGGCATGCACAGTGGCTTAATATTTTACTGTCAGTAATCTACTGCTAGTCATAATTGTTTTTTAAACAAAGGCATCCAATATTTAGAACCATAGAATGGTTAGGGTTGGAAGGGACCTCCAAAGGTCACCTAGTCCAATCCCCTGCGGTCAGCAGTGACATCCTTCATTAGATCAGGTTGCCCAGAGCCCTTTCGAGCCTGGCCTCAAATATCACCATGGATGGGGCTTCAACTACCTCCCTGGGCAGCCAACAAGGTATGAGCATTGATGGCATTCAGATTGCACCAGACCATCCAATCCAGCAGTTCATTTATGCAATCAGAGATAAAATATTCGAGGCGGTTTTGAACACTCAGGAACACGAAAGTAATTTCATGAGTGTTATGGAAACGTCAAGATTATACGTTAAAAAGTCACTATTCCTGATAGAAATGGATTTGTGTTCCTGTCTTCCCCTCTTCCAACTACTATGTGGACTTTTGGTTTACTTTAGGTTTTGAATTAGGAACTCACCAATCAATTGTTCCAGGTGTGTAGTTCTGATTGGAACAACTCCGGTTTAATTCTTTACTGATAGTCATCATCCCATCCATGCAAAGTCCATTTTCATTAGCAAACGTATATGGGAACACGACGACGAAAACATACAGGAGGAAAGGGATAGTAATTACATTATTAAGTGCTCTGTAAAATGCACACAATAGTTTGAAACCCAAGGCAATGCACAGACATTTTTTAAAGTAAAATAACTTCTGGAGAGTAGTTCTGTGTACTGTAGATAAAGGATTGTGAAACATTCCAGGTTATGTGTTTTAAAGATTTGTTTTCTGATTTAAAAACAGAACAACTGAAATGCTGCTTTCCAAAGCTGAACTAAACATTGAATATCAAGTGGTACTAGAAAGCCTACCACATGGATAGGCTGGCATGGAAAGAGCACATGTACCTGTCATCCTCTCAGCGGGAAATGCTGCATTAAACTACGCTTTATATCCTCTTTTGAGAAGGCTGGAGGGCAGCAGTAATTCAAGGAAGAAAACAGTGACATCTACGTAAAAAATAGCTGCTACATACATGTGATGTTATCTTGCCTTGAACTGCTGGCACAAATCCTCCCTTCAAATGGGCATGCACAGATGTGGGACTACTTGTTTGTCTAAATGATGTTAAACATCCTTGTTTCTCCTTGGCAAGCAAGGTCAGCAGAAAATTACTTGCCACAGATTAGTAATAGCTCTACTTTCACTGACTATGAAAGTGGTAGGTGCTAAATGGTATTAATTAAGGATGCATTATGCCCTAAGCTCTTCTACTGTGCCTGAAGGAATAAAAGAATGATAGTAACTTGTACAGGCATTTCTGAGAAACAGAAGATAAATCTCTAATGAGAAGCATTCCTCACAAAAGTGCCACTTTAAAAACAACCAGGTGCTAACGTTTTCTGTGGCAATGCTCTCAACACACTGAGTAGTTTCCTTCATCAGGCTGTGACACAGACCTAGAAAGGATTTTTTTCGTAACACTGCATTTGCAAGAATGCATTATGGGAGTAGTTTAGCTATCAGGCCCTCAGGATCTCTATGGGCAAAACCACTGACATAAATGGGCTATCATTTGGGCACAGAGCTGGGTTGTCTGGCAAAGCTTCTAAGACTGGAGTCTTTTAGCATGCTGTGATGACTTACCTAAAGCTTCTCAGCCACACAAATGTTAAGCACAGACAGAACAAATTAGTCTCTCAAATGTATCCCAACACAATATAGGGAATGGTATGTACATAATACATAATACTCTCTGGCTGGTGACTTCATAAACATTTAGTTGAAAGGAACAACTATGCCAGGAATAGTCTGAGGAGTTAAGCAGTCAGCAAGATGCAGAAAAATCTTTGCATATGAGTATAAAGGTATGGAAGTACACCTGTGGCAGAAGTACCATCTGTGTATGTGCTAAATCATGGATTATGACTACAGATAAGCTTAAGTGTAGAATATACTTTTGGTCTCCCTCTCAAATATTTAGAGAAACCAGAAGGCTAGAAAATTATTACATGAAGGCTCTCTCATGTATTGTCTGTTTCTGGGATATAGAGGATTAAGTAAAAATATTTAAGTAAAACCCTAAAATTATTGTTGCATTAACTGCTAATGAGATATTTGCAATTTTAATTTTAGAAATATAAGATGCTTAGAAATTTTACCAAAAGATATAATTTTGCACAACTATATTTGATGTACAGCATCTGAGCAAAGAGCTAGGATTATTTTAGCAGGAAAGTGAAAAAAGAATACTGTTATTTTACTTCTTACTTCAATTCACAATGTAAGAGTAGCTTTATAACTCTTTCAAAACATCTGTAAAACAGAATATCAAACATTTATTCACCAAATTATTTCTCAGACACTAAACAATGCTTTTAAAGCAGAAAATTACCAAAAAACCAAAATATTACCATCCAAGTCCTTGTGTAGGATCATCCAGGAGTACACGAACTATGTATAGGAAACAGCTTAGTAGCTTGAGAGAAAAATTGAATAATCGTATTCTCAGACCTGTTTTAAAAGAAAATATGTAATTAAATCCAGGTTCCTTAGAGTTCCATCCACATTTAAGGTAAAACTAAAGGAACTAGAATAGTTATGCTGCAACAGACCAGAGGCTGATCTAGAGTAACCTTTCCCTACACAGCACATCATACAGAAGGATATAACAAGTAAGCTTATCAGACACCCATACAACACACCTTTCCAGCTTCCAGAGATCTCTAGGTTAAGACTCAGTCTGTTTTAATGTAAAGAACTACTACTCAGTCATTTATTTGAAAGCTCTTCTACACCATTAGTCTTTCTTGATGACATGCTTCAGGTCTTTTGTCATTTCCTAAGTCCACTACCTTGAAAGGGGATCAGAGCTGCATATGGTATTTGAGATGCCAGGTAAAGCAACAAGAAGAAAATACACTTTCAATGATGGGCGAAGGATATACAATGGCAAGTATTTAGATATTAACATACAAAAAGTCTTTATGCAGTAGCTTCTCATACAGAGTATAATAATAGCATCCCAACTTATAAAATATTAATCTGTTGTTATTTAATAACAAAGTTGTATAATCATTTTTTCAAGATTCAGGATGTCTGTTGAAGGCACAATTGAATTGAATCAACAGCTTCTTCTACAGGCCACGTGAAGATTGAAATATTCCTTCTTTCACATGGGCAATTTAACTGAAGCAGTTAGCACTAAAATATCTACTATAGTGGAACTTAACTGTACTTTAATCACATTTTGTAATCACTACAGTATTAGACTTCAACTTTTCGGTCTTGCTATTGACTAGTCTTACAGTTTTGCCAGTGTAAATATTTGTATCTTAGTTTCAAGTTTTCATTCACTAATTAAGTTAAAACTGCCAGTCGACTAAAGTTAAGAGTAGGGAGGTCACTTTAAGCATCCATTTTTTTGAGTCTTGTGACCTGAAACTCCACTTCTACATGAAAGAATCCTTCTGTCCAAAGCAAAATATTACTGACTTGAGTCTTGCACATGTGTACCTAGTCATAGTGAAGATCATGTTTATTGTTGTGTTGCAAATATGTAAGTAGCTCTGATGAACTCAGTAGAATTACTCCTATGTTATGCATACCCAAAGGTGTGTGCAAGGAAAGAATCACAGTTATCTTATGGTAATATTATGTACTTTATGACTTTCCTCAGTCCTGATTTCAAAATGATCACCTTGGAGAGAAAAGTGATAAATCACCTTTTGTATCTCCTTTACCCCACCCCACCCCCCCCCAATTAAACCACAATCTATGGAAAATTAGAAAATAGATTTTTAAATAGTCTACCATGCAATTACTGAAAGAAATCTTAAGGTTTATTACACACTTTTAACACATGATCATGTGAGAACTGGATAAGCTTTTATAGCAGCTTCTCATGTGTAAAGTAGGGGTTAAAATCAGGTGGTCTGGACCATGAGAAGTCCCACAGCTGTTACTGGCAATTAGGTTAACATTAACCTAGTGATTCCTGCTATCAAGAGTAATTAGGCACAGACTATTTAATCCCCAACATGAGTGAAGAGGTTGATGGATTGTCAACAGCTTTGGGTGGAGAGTCTGTGGAGAGTAGGTGAGTGTGTTATGCTATTATTCGATTAGGAAGAAGTTCAATGCATTTCTTGGGCAATCCTATGATCTTTTTTGAACTGTTAATGAAGAAAGCCTGAATTGTTTGTCTGTATTAATATTTTGTGGAATTCTGATGGAGTATGACTGGTTGCCATAACAACTGGGCTATTACAAGAGGAGCAGGTAATGGTGAAAAAAAATAATAAAACAAAACCCCAAACTCAGCTAAACAGAGTTTAAAGCCTACAGGATTTTTCCTTGCCAATTTTGTGTTGTCTAGCTTTCTTAGAGAAGTACAAAAGTCTACTCTTTGTATCATCTGGTTTTTAGCTCTGTAAATGTTACTCTTGGTGGGAAACACTACTTTTCTATTTTGATAATGGCCTGATTTCTAGTAATATTTTGAAATTGTATGTTGGTTTAAATGCCAAAAGCAAATGGTGCTTTTCTGATTAGAAACTACATCAGTACAGAAGATCCATGCTTCTGTCTTAAACTCCTTAAACTCTTAAATTTCAAATCTTAGTTTTGAAAGACCTAAAAATACTTCTAAGTATTCAAATATTTTGGTTTCATAGCTCTATTTCAGGCTATGCCTGAAAGCTCATCCTGCCCTGGTGTGGCAGTTCAAGGTTAACGCCTTTAAGAACACTCCAGTTACTGATCTCCAGCTGGAGAGGTCCAGAAGGTGTACCAGAAAGTGTAACCTTTGTATTGCATACCTGTAAATCCTGCCTCCCTATAAAAAATACTGCAAAGTCAGTTTCTTCCCTTTTCCATTGCTCTCTGCTCCTGGGAAGGGTGCCTAGGTTCTTACCTCCTGTGGAGAAGTGAGGCCTGGTTGTTGACCTTGGCAATGCTGCCAGTTAGACTTGGAGCAGCTTAACTGGGACCCTGCGTTGCCAAGGTGAATTTCGTGCTGTGTCACAAATGGTGTGGCAATTGAGGGTAGAGAAGCTCTGGTGGGGGGAGTATGAAAGCCTGGATTGGCTGGCCTGGTGTAAAGGGAGGTTTTTGTGAAGCTTTGGCTTAATGAGCTTTTGTGTTAAGCCCAGGCTATGGATTTCTATGGATTTTAATATGCTTCGCTATGCTTTGCACTGTACTCTAGCAAGCAGGAGAGTATCTGGTATCTCAACAGGAATGGCTGTTTCTCACAGAAGATGAAGTAAGGCTTTCGTTTGAGGGTTCTAGTTAGCAGAGGATTGGGTTATATATAAAGTAAGACAATAGAACATGTCTTGTTCCACTGTGATTAGGATAGTTATTACAATATGAATACAGAAGAACAAGCTGCAAAAGGTCTCCTCTACCTAGTTCTGTGTTCCTCAGGCTTTAGAAACAGGATGTGCTGTTAGAGCATGTTTAGTCACTCCTGTAAAGCTTTAATAATGTAAGAGTACCAAGTGAGTATTCCCTCTAGTCGAATCTTCTGTAGCCATGTGGATGGACACGTCCCCTGAGAGTGTGAAGAAACATGTTCATAACACTGTCATGGAGATCCAGGATCTCAAATGTGAGGAGGAGGGGACAGTCACTGGAGAGGACATTTAAAAGAGGTTTTATTTCTTTGCTCTTGTACAGAGAAAGAATTTCATATTTCTGTTTGCTGGCTATTTTTGTCCTCTGTTTCACATACTGTCAGTGGATCAACATGGTGCGCTTGACTAAAGTTCTTTTTTTCCATTCACAAACTGTTCAAGCAGCAGGGTTGTTTGCAAGGAGTATCTGTATGTTTTGACACTGGTGCCTGAAACTTGTGTTCAGCTGCATCCATCATACACTGCTATCCAGTTATGTATTCCTTAACGAGACAGTAATCGCACTGTGTCCATGTAACCATGGTGTTACATCCTTTGTCTTCCTTCAAGGAAGAAACTAGTAAT
Organism: Ramphastos sulfuratus; assembly: GCA_013399055.1. Taxonomy (NCBI): domain Eukaryota; kingdom Metazoa; phylum Chordata; class Aves; order Piciformes; family Ramphastidae; genus Ramphastos; species Ramphastos sulfuratus. Next base: position 72,809 of record WBNM01042479.1, on the reverse strand, counting down.
AACAGTTCAAAATCTGTTTGTGTTCTGAAACAAAGACAACCACATCAAATGGTAATGTTTCCTTCTTGGTTTGACAAGAATTTGCTACTTTTTGAGCATGTGTAAGCACAGTGATATATTATACTTCACCAGTACTGAACTGTGACTTTAATTTTTATTATAAATTCTCAATGCTTCTCTCCCGTACATTTGTGGGGATTAATCCTCCGATTTGGAGAGCTGTTCTAAATCAAAACAAGAGTGACAGAGACACCAACTCAAGATTTTACAATCACCTTCCATTATTCCTTTCTCGTAAGTCTCTAAAATACCTTTGGGTTTCAGTGTGATCATTTCAGTAGCAAGTGGCTTTATAAGTTGAATTAAAATATACTGACAATAATTTATATCCTGGTGGTGATTTTCTTTTTATTCCTTGGAGAAAAAATAAAACTTTACTCTTTTTTCCCTTTGAGACTTATTTTAGGCTGTGAGAATGCAGTCTGTGATCTTGACAAGTACAAGCACGTCATACCAATATGTCTCTTTTTGGCGGGGGGGGTGGGGTAGTGCTGACTGACACCTTTGTAAAATGCTTTTTATGCATTGGTTGAACATGATTAGATTGAGTGGAAGCTAAGCAAGCATTACACATGGGTGAAGTCTTGTTATACCAGTTTAAAGGAATACCTCCAAGGTCAGAACAGCAAATAAAGTAGCTAATATTTCATGCTACTGGTCCGTATCTGACTTAGATTAGAAATGTATCCTATAAAAACTTCATATAAATTCTAGAGCCAAGTGCTCTGGCTAACAAAAGCATGTGGTATTCAATGTGTTCAATTCACTTGCAAAGTCTTAAGGATTAGCCAAAACTGTTTGAACATGTGTAGTTTGAGAAAAAAATTGTCAGTAATAGAACCGAATCAATCATAGCAATTACATCTACAACTAAGAGCTAAAGGGCAGTACTGTTAATCAGCTCCCTGGTACTTCCAGGTGACAAAACTCTCCAATTTCAATGGAGGCCTGAATGTCTACACTCAAATGAGTGGCAGGTACTATCTCAGCAGCCGAGTTTCAGAGATTGTCTTTCAGAGGATTCTGGTTGTGAGTACTCAGATGAGAACCAAAACCTGGCAAAGCAGGAGTGTTTAACTGAACTTACTAATTCTGACTACCTTGGTTTAGGGAATTTTTTAAAATTTTCTTTCATTCAGGACAGTAATAATATTGCTGTAGTTCCTGTATGTTTCTCCTGAAAACTGCCTTGTTTAACTGTTGGTTAAGCTTCTTGTATCATGAAAACTAGTAGGCTCTGCAATCTACACACACAAAAGTCTGAGCAAAAATTGTGTGCAACAGATAGATTTGTAAACACATACAGAATGAAATTTCATTGCACACTCTTTATTTGTTCTGTAGATACTGAGTTTTGTACATGTTCTCTCCACATTAGTGGAAACACAAATACAGTAAGAAAGCTCTGAAGCACATTAATATAGAATAATGCACTTGATTCAATTAAATATGAGAAAATTTAACAACCAAATCCATTACAGTGTATAATAATGGGGGGGGAGGGGAAACTATGTCCCATCTGAAGTTCAGAAGAGAAGATATTCTGAAGGTTATCCACATGATTTACTAGCAGAGGTAGTCCTTTGCTTTCTATGCTATTTAGGTACCTGAATTAGGAAGAATTCTTCCTGTGTGTCTATGTAAGCGTAATAAACAAATCTTTCCCTGGGAATAAAGCTCCAGGAGCTTTGTTTAAACCTGATTCTCGAGCTGGAAACCAAAGCCCAAACTGAAACTAGTTATTCCCAGAACTTTTTTTCTCTCTATTTGCTTTTTTGGGAGGTTGGGTGTATTGTTTTGTTTTAGGGAGGGGGTGGCACTAGGCAAATATTTTGCTTAGCACACTTAGAAAGTTAGAGAAGCTTAGCCAATAAAAAGTTCATTTGCTGTGCTGTAAAACTAGTATTTACTGAATAACAGCTCCTACAGATAGAAGATCCTATGGTCTGTCTTACTTCCAAAAATACATTCTGGTCTTCTGAATTTTGTCCAGGGTTTTTTAGATTGAGAAATCAAAAAAAGTAAAGGTCTGTCTTGTCTCCTTTCTCTTTTCCCAGACACAACGCCTTGAAACAGTCTTAACTGTATTACAAAGGCCTAAATGTATTCTTTCTAATCTAGAAGCCTTATGTATAAAGCTATTATCATTTTAATTCTTTACAGGTATAGGATAAATGGAAGTAAATTAAATCTTGCTACACAAAGAGGTCAGTTACTGCACTCCTCAGCTCTGAGTTCTACTGTCTAATCAAAATGTGGTTAGATGCAGTGCTTGAACCAGCTGCTGGGGTGTATTTTAAAAGATTAGTATCTTGGTTCCTTATTTTCTTCTATGATGGCCTATGAATTTAAGTGCATAAGGGCTACATTTCTGAAGTACTGTGTTGAGGAGGAGGAGGTATGATGTCCCCATGAGGTTCCATTCCAAACTGTTGGTATTTGGTTTTGGGATTGTTTTTTAGTACTGATCAAGTCTAAAATTTATTTAGGGATACTTAATAAAACTGAATGCTTCAAAAGGCTAGTCAGTTCTGCTGTGGTTTTCCTACAGCATCTTGGAGGTTCTTTTCTTTCCTAGACATAAGGTGTTGACTTGTCAAGGAGTATTGCAATGTCAGATCCATGCAAAGTAGTCAACTTGATCATGATACAAAAACAAAATCACATCACTAAGTATTTGATCCTACAAAATAAGTATGCTGGTTTTAAATTTAAATTCCTAGATTTGTTTTGGGTATTACTTAAAATTGACTCCCCTGTAGGGTAAAATTTTATCTCAGGAAAAAATTAATGACAACTTTGCTAGTGACTTCAACAGAACTGGATTCTATTCAAACTATTATAATTTATGCTTAATAGAAATTAATGCAACTGCTTACTTGATCTTTGGTTTTTGATGAAGAAGAGCTTTAGTCTCTCTTTAAATGTATTTTCATTCATATAGAATTCAACTTGCACCCTGAAATACAAAAGGAAGCATTAGAATTTAATATGAAAGACAAGTGAGTTTTTCACAATGTAATTTGTTTTGTTAAGCATCTGCTCTTCACATATAGCATATAGGGAAAGATAGACTGTTCAGCCAAGAGCTGATATGGATTTGAATGACTAATGTTAAAAGATTAAGAAACAAAATAAGAACATCAAACAAAACACTAACAAACTTTATTCAGTTTATCCCCTTTACAAGCAGAATCATTTTCATTGTTTGGGTACTCTACACTGCAAAATCAGAAGCAGCTACATTTTTAGTATTTTCACTGGAACACTTCCCAACTCTACAGCTTTGCAATAAAGATTTCCTTGATATTCAGGCTGAACCTTCCATCTCAGATTAACTTCCGTCTTGTAATATTGTCTTAGTAATCATTCCTCTATTTTATTCATAACTCTGTTAAGCATTCGTGTCTCAATTAACTGTTCGCTTGCCTGTGTTCAGCTTGAATAAAATGCCCTTGCCCCAAACCAACTATCTTCTAAACTTTCCTTTTGCCAGAGACCTGAAATCAAAGTTGTGTTGCGATCATATAATATTCTACGTAAAAACGCCTCTCTGATTATGTTGAAGCACAAAAACATCTTTCTTTTTCCCTCCCTTCTTCCCAGATTTGCCCAGATGTATTTTAATGTTTCTGTCCCTCAATTCAGTCTGTGTACAACTCATGCAACTGCTCTACAGTCTAGGAGAGAGGAAAATTGTTGTAGGGGCCTGGCAAGGGAAAAGGAAAGTGTGCATTAGCAGTATAGAAAAACTTAAGTGCTTCCACTGCATAGTTGAAGCCTGTGCTCTACCCAGCTGGATGTCCCTCAATAGCAATCCCAGCTCTCCTCCAGCAATGAATAGCCTTAACCCAGAACAATTTCTGTGCCTTCCTGAGAAGTCAGTCCTCAGTTTAAGAACCGTTCTCCTATTGCCAAAGTATGAAGTGACACCACATGAGTGAATTACTGCCTGACTTGTTTTTTTCCGTATACCATCACGTGTTGCAAAATTGCACATACATATTGCTTATATCCTGTCATATATTTCAAGCACAATCCTGGCTATAGTTTTCCCCTTCTTGCATGTGAAGCCTTTGAAACATTTTTTTTTTTTTTTTTTAATAATTTAATGCTATCTATAGTCTCTTTCTTCCCTTCAAATACTTGTCTAATACCATGTATTTATGCACACACATGGTATTGGGTATCATATTTAGCTATGGGCCCAGAATGTATGGCATCTTGGGGAAAGTGACTTTTTCATGCTTTCTTACTTGTTACCAGAAGTTTAGGCATATTGCTTTGTGGGACAGGGTCAGCATGTCATAAGAAGAAAGGCTCTCTATGACTCACTTAGTGAGGTCAGCTAATTTTAGCTAGTCACTTGGCTTTGGTGTGGTTTACTGTAGCGTTCCTTGTAGAATGGATAATTATACTGCTTCCTATCCAGAGGCAGCAAAACCAGGACATTACTCATAAGAACTGAACTCTACAACTTACAGAACTTCTAATTTATTTCTGTGCAGTGACACATTTGACACAGTGGTAAGAGCAACTCCTATCCTAGGCCAGCTTTTCTGTTCTTTTTGGCTCTACCCCTTTTATGGCAAGATCTCCAAGCAGTTGGAATTAAAGAGGAGAAACCCATTTGCCCTCTGTGTTTTAAACAAGGAATAGCTGCAGCTGCATATTTCAAAGATACTGGGCCTGGAGGAATGTTGTAGAAACTGCTTCCCAGCTAGAGGAAAAGGCCACCAGATGAAGAACTTGTTTCTGGGTCTTTATCGAGCTGTTTTGCGGTGTGTTGTTTTGCACAGTAGCTGTTGCCATTAATGGAGGTACAATTTAGATAGCTGGTAGCCTTAAGGCAAGCTAAGGAAGCATGTCCAGGGGATACTTAGTAGATGAGCAGGTTTGTGAGGGCCTGAGCTCTGCTGCTGTCCTTTACTGCCCATTTCCCAAGGTATTTACTATTAATGCAGTGACTGTCTTAGTGAAACAGTTGCCATGATTTGACAGCTGCCACATACTAAGTGTATATACTTAATGTTCAAGGACGTATTTCAGTAAGTAAACAAAGTAGTGCAAACTACAGAAGTATGGGATGTGATTTAAAAGGTGCACAGTATTGGTGATCTTTTATACACATTTTAAGATTTTTTTTTTTTTTAAGAAAATTGCAGTAGTCACTTACTATGAAAGAATAACATGTTATCAGTAAGCCATGATTTAATGAGGAAAGAGGATGTGGGAGCTAATTGCCCTCCTATCACTAGCATTATGAAGTGCTCTGATAGCCTTCTAACAGCTGTCTACTTCTCCTTCCTTAGCAACCTGTGCTCACAGCAGACTGGGATTCCACACTGCAGTAGTTTCCATGGTAAAATGGATTATGAATGCTACTAACACCACTTCTGTGGTTCAATTCCTCCTCCTCCTTTGCCTGACTTGTCTAAAGTTTAAGCAGAAACTATACTGGCCTTTAGCATTTGCAGGAAATGATCATCAGGAGTCTGTAATCAATGCAGGGTGTCCATGATACTCTGCCTACTGGATAGAGAATATTTCACTTTGTTTCTTAAAGGTGAAGGTAGGGATGAATGGCTGAAGGAGCCAGAGTAAGGCAGGGGTAAGGACAGAAACTTCCAGATGCTGTTCCTTCTTAACACTGCTTTTTATGTTAGCACTCACTGGACTTGCACTTCTGCTTTAATCTTTCAATTATTAAAATTTTATCTCAAGCATTGGCACTCTTCTGTATTCTTTGCACTATGAAGTGTAAGGAGTATTTCAGAATTCATACTGAGTTTCTGAACCTCACCTCTAATAGTAAGATCATATATCAGTAATAGTAGTGAAGGGCTTGAACAAGCTTTGTCTGGACTTAAGTACAAAGCAGTAAGGCAGTTTCAAGTGAGTGAAATTCATTGGCACATACTTTATATAAACTTGGTTACTCTGTTGCAGGATAAGTAGTGGTTGTAATTTAACTCCAAGCAAATGGCTTTGATGAAATAGCACCCATGGAGTACAGGGTGATAGTATGTGTGCTCTCAGATCATTTGGCCTGCAGAACAGGTTTGGGTTTGTTCCATATTTCTAGTGTAAGGAATTTAAAAGTGTAGTTTAAACAATGTGTTTCATTGCTTTTACCTGCCTGTAAAGACCGTCGTAGTCCAATCCATCTTGACAAAGAGGAAATCAAGCTGAAGGATTAAAATGTTATTTTTTCACAAAGGTTACTGGGACAGCAATCTTTCTGGACATAGCAAATTGCTTCTGGCTTTTTCTGTGTCTACATTAAGCATTGAATATTACACGAAAGCTTTTTTTGGAAGCTGAAGGGCAGCACTTAAGACTCTACTGACTCTTGGTTCAACTTTACTAAAAATGCACAAATACATGGCTGAAATACCTGTGGCAAAACCCAAGTGAAGTTCTACACTTCTCTTAAAGAACAGTGTTGTTCAACCTTCTTCAATATCATTAATAGCAGTCTTCCTTAGTTTAGAACCAAAGAACAGCAGTGTCAGTGGAATCTTTCAAACTGTAAAAAGCATCTTCAGTACTCAAAGTACAAGTACACATTGCACTCCTAATTCAGTCAAGAGGTAATTTGAGTAGTAGACTTTAATGCAATACAAAGCATAGTAGGAAAATCCTAACTCACACCAGGGACAGCAACGCAAAGCACTTCTCATGAGTGTAAATCACTGTGACCAATCTATCTGCACTCTGCTTACTTCACTAATGTTGTCTGTGCTGTTTCATTGCTATTTACAATGTCATTCTAATTCCACGGTGACGCTTTGCTATAGTAACACCATGTGTCTGCTAGGAGCTGTAAATGTTTACACTTAGTACTACTTGGTGTTGGAATCAAGAAAAGATACTAAATGTACAAATGGCGAGAACCTGAAGAAAACCACATCAATTCCCTTCATAGGAAGGGACATTGAGTTTTACTACAAAAAGACCCCTGTAATATAGAGGCTTGGGTTTGTGGTTTTTTGTTTTTGTTTTTTTTTTTTTGGGGGGGGAGGATTTGCTAATCCAATATATTTAAAATCCTATTAGTTTTCAAATTTAAAAGTTTATTATGTAGGGCATAGATAGGTGCTTAAAAATTAAGTACTCCAAGTACTGATGTGACTCTAGAGAAAAGAAGGCTCTGGGTAAACCTTATAGTGGCCTTACAGTGCCCAAAGGGAGCCTACAAGAAAGCTGGGGAGGGATGTTATACAAGGGCTTGTGATAGGATGAGAGGGAATGGATTAAAGCTTCAAGAGGGTAGATTTAGATACTAGGAAGAAATTCTTTATAATAAGGGTAGTGAGACACTGGAACAGATTGTCCAGGGAGGTTGTCAATGTCATCTCTCTGGAGGTGTTCAAGGCCAGGCTGGACAAGGCCTTGAGCAACCTGGTCTGGTGGGTTGGAACCCCATGGCAGTGGGGCTGGAAATACATGATTTTTAAGACCACTTCCAACCCAAACCATTCTATTGTTAAAGCTTAGTTTACTGGGCGGGGAAAGATGTTTTCTTCTTGCAGCTCTTGATAAAAGATTAGCATATTTTAATGATGGCAGGCAGCAGCTCTCCTCTTTATAAGTTGAAATACTCAGAACTGTGACTTGCTCAGAGCTTCATTTGATTTTTACAGGCCTACCATCAGAATCAATGTGACAGCTCAAGACTGCTTGTTGAATGATACCTCATCATCTTGTGCTGAAAGGAATGGCAGTACAATCAGTACTTTTCTATTACTGGCTCTTAACTTGGGAAGGCCTTTTTGTTTCTGGCTGGAAATGAGTCATTGCTTGCATAGGTCATGATGAACACTGAACATGCAGAGTTATGAGTTTTTCCTTTCTTCTCCACGGGGAATAACAACACCCCAAAACAAATGGTGGTAACTGGGGCAAGCAGCGTGCTTGTCTCCTCTCACTCACTGGAAAAACAGGAAAGATGCTGTTTCTTTTGTGACCTAAATCAATGAGTCTTAGCTAATCTACTGAGGGGAAGAATTTCCAGACATACCTACATTTGCTTGATTATGTAATTGGCTGTTACCACAAGAAATGGATTTATAGAGACTAGGTACTATCAGAGTCACTCTAAAAGTTCTCTACTAATGAATAGCATGAACTGAGTTGAGCATAATCATAAGTTACAGGATAAAGTTCTACAATGAAGAAATAATCTGGTATCTTAGAACTGTATGTTTCTAAACTTTTTTTGTTACCATATCTTTCCAGTAAGTGCTGCTTGTTTCAACTGAAACAAATCCAGGGCAGTGTCATAGAACAGGACAAAGGGAAATTTTCAAGTTGTACCAAGTGACAATTTGCACCTGCAACCACAAGAAAATATTTTCTATGTGAAAGCGAACTTTTTCTTTATTTTTTTGTTCAAAACCTAAAAATGCTAAAAATGTCAGCCCTTAATTAAAATTTTATTCCTTACAATTGAAATAGTATATTGTGTATCTACATTTTAATGCATACGAACACAAATATTTTAAAATCTGATTGTGAGACTGCTTCGTGTTCCTTTTTACAATCAGCTGGCCTCAGTTACATAAAATTGCCTTTGTTAAACATATAAAGGCCCATGGCAGCAATCTAATATTACAGTGAGAGAGATGTGAAATAATATTTCTCAAACTTTTCCATACTTTTCCATATACAAAGATATTTCCTCTCAAAGGAATGGGGAAAAAAAAAATATATATATATATATTTATATAAGAAGACTGATAGCAAATGAGTGAGACTCACTGATGGATAATATGCATGCTTTTCAATCAAGTAGTAATTTCTTTAACAAAATCTCCCATTCACAATCAGTCATGCATATTTAAAAAGGAAATAACCTTTTCAGTCCTGCAGTCATGAAAACCAGGAACAAATTCACCACTGAAGTAATGGTGGAGTAATAAAAAATAGATTTGTAATCTGTACTTTTCGTCATTATAAACTTTTCTTTAAAACCCCAACACATAAAATACTATGAAGTTTTACTATGGGGAAAAGAAATCTCAGAGCAATCTCCCTCTACATTTTAGTGGCACTCCAAATACCACGTACTTGACTTTTTACTGCAAATACACTTTCCTATTGAAAATCTATTGCCTAAGGTTAGAAAGGTAATAAATATGAATTATGCATTAAGAAATAGTGCACATTTAAGCTGAATTTTGCAGGGAAGATACATTAGAAGTTTGTTAAAACTTCTTTTTTTTTTTTTTTTTTTCTTAAACCATACAAGGGTGGTAAACCATACATATTTTGAAGTGAACTTACTGCATGTGAAGATAGCTCTTTTCAACCTCTAGGCAAAAATACTTCATGTAGGTTATATACAACACAGAGCTCCTGCAATGAAAATCCATTATGCGAGGCGCTTTAATGGCTAATTCTCAAGACTGGAGAACTCTAAGGAATGGAATGTGTTTCATGAGTTTGATTCCAGACACTGCTCAGATGATTATGATTGTGTCAGTTGCCCATACTGTAGAAGGAATGCTTGTTGGGTTTTTTCATGATGTTGGCACCTACTTGTGAAAGACAGACCTGAAACGAGCTTGTTGAATACTAAGCACACTGTGGTAACACTGTCAGCCTTGGCAAGAGTGTTAGGAGCAAAAGAGAGAGTAACCAATTACAAGCTACCATATCTATTTATGGTTTCTATGTTCAAATTTTATTCTGTTTGCCAGAAAAATTTCTCTTTCCTGAAATTATTTTTCTGTACCAACTCTTTTCCACATTTGATTTTTGTTTCAAGGGAAAAGCTGCTTTGCTATGCAAGGCAACAAGACAGCTAGTGTGATTCCTAATTAAAGTGCAGTAGCAGGACAACTCCATGTACCTATCACCTGTAAATGTCCTGTAACAAAAGATAGATGACAGATCCTTCACCTCCAATTACAGTGGTCTATCCACTAGATCTGTCCTCTTTATGATAGGTGAGCTGTATGCAGGGTCAAGCAGCTTGCCCGAGTACCCAAATTCATTGTATGAATTAACTAGAAATTACTCTTCTTAGAATAACATGCCTGAAGTTGTTGAATTAACAGTATCTTTTACTAGAGTATTTTAACACTAATCATTGCAAGCCTTCTGTTTGGAGATATTAATGCTTCCCAAACTTCTGTCTGCTGTAGTATTGCTAGTTGTTATCTTAGTAACACTCTTGCTATCTTTAAAAAAAAAAAAAATATATATAATTTCCTCAAGTAGACATACTTGAATCTACACTAAGGATAGTCTTCAGGATCAGTGGTAGTTTCAGAGTTGTTTTGTAGTCCTCCATCCATTTACCTTCTTGCCCTCGACCTCTTCCTTTTAGTCTTCTGAGACCTCCCTCCTGCAATTTCATGATCAGTTCACAATTTATTCTCCACCATCCTCTCATCGTAATTCCTCCTCCTTCCTATTCTTTCATCCAAATTATAAGAATACTTTGAATATTCTCTCCAACAGTTCCTTTTCTCTAGTTCCTTGCAGAATTCCCTCTGTCGTGTTATCTTCTACGTACTACACAATCTCTCTAGAAAACACTGAGGAAGTGGCAATTGTTCCTCCTGTGGTTTCTTTTCTCTAATTCCCTATGCAGACATTTGCTTTCAACATACCTATTTCTTTACACAATCACTGTCTGGCATTATAACCCATGACTTTTCTCTTCTCCTTTTGGAAACTTCCCTTCCTTCTGGCCAAAGTCTCATGCTTCTATTTTTGCTCCACTTTTTTTTTTTTTAATGAAGAACTCATTCCCTCCCATAGCACCATCACCTCTAACCACAGTCAAAACAGAATGTATAGCCTTCTCTCTGGCCCTCCTTCCATGTCGCTGTTAACGATTTCACGGCAATTTCTCCTTTTTCATTATCCATCTCCTCCTGTCACTTTATTTTTCAGAATAACAGTAAATCTAAACATTACTCCTTTCCTTCTGAATTCCTAGTGCTCAAAATCTTGGCCTGGGCTTCTGGACTTTACTACTCTTGAGGTATCATTTCATGGCCCTGAGAAATCTCCATCTTTGTTTGAGTTTCTTTTCCTCTTGAATTATTTCATTAGTTTTCAGCCTACTTCCAGTACTGCACATTAGGATACCATAAATATCAAAGCTGTAATAAATAAACTTTGCACTGTAGAAATGCCATATGGGGCCTCTTACTGTTGGTGCTATATGGCCCTTCCTCAGGACCATCAGAAACTTAATGGTGACCTTGCATGAAAACATCCACCGTATGTTTGAAATAGATGGATGGTAGAGATGGAGTTATCATTCCTACCACAACACTTGATTTGTGATGTTATTTCTCTGCATATTTTATTTGAATAAGTTTAGATTGAGTTTCATGCTCTCCATTTAACACTTCTTACAAAGGAAGCAGTGGAAGACTGAGATTGTCATGGAGATTATCCAGACAAAGATAGAAACAGGTGTTCAGATGGGTAGAAGCCTTAAATGCTTCTGGGAGATTTTGTCATCTCTAGAACACTAAATAAATAAAAATTCTTAGACTCATTGCTCACTTTAGATATGGTAGTTCAGAAGTACACTCAACTTTCTTATGTATGAAAAAGCAAATACCTGTGTGTGAAACATGTCCTTGTTGTTTATGCGGGGGAGCTATTTATTACTTGGTTGGTTTGTGATTTTGAGGGTTTTTTGGTGGGTTTTTGTTTGGTTTTTTTGGGAGGGTTTGTTTGGTTGGTTTGGGGGTTGGTTGGTTTGTTTGGGGTGGGTTTTTTGTGTGTGTATAGTAGTCCAGGGCTTAAAACAGCAAAAATACCATGTGCATAGGACTCCTGCTTAATGAGAGAAAGGATGATTCCAACATCTCATGTCTTGGTTTGCTGAGCAAATACTCTTCTTCAATTTGGTTCTCTGCAAGTGACTCGAGCTAGCCCCTGATTGCAAGAGAAATCCAAATCAATATTCACTTAAACTCTATTTCTCACCTGTAGGATGAGATTGCTCTGTTACTGTTCTTCTGCAGGTGAGCTTTTACTTCATTCTTATTTTTAAAGATTCTCTCATTTCAAAAACAGTAAGTATAACAACACTGAGAGCTGTTCGTATATGGTATCCTCACAGATAAGGTCACTTCTCTCAGTTTTAATTTTACATTAAAAAAAAGAAGAAATAAAGATTTAGTTTTCTAAAAATGCAGCAGAAGGGAGAAGTAAAAAAGAGCAGATGGAATTGAAAAAATAATCCAAAAAAAATTTTTAAAAAAAATTGTGGGTGAATCCCAATCTGTCATTTGGAAGTATCACATGACCAAGTTTAAAATATAATTTTAAATCTGACTTTTCAATATGCTGTGTTACCTGAAGCATAGAGCCAGCTTCCTAGCAAGTCTGATCCAATGCATACTTAGACCTATGGAGCGATTCTGTCTGCTTCGAGTGTAGCAAAATAACCAAATAGAAAAAATATTCAAATTAAGTATTTCCTTATTGGTTTAATTAGTATTTTTCCCAAAAAAAAAAGAAATCAATTGTTTTGCTATTTCCATTATATAATGTGTTTTACATACATTTTTTTTTTTTTAACAGAATTCCACAGCTTCTTACTGTCACCACCGTGCCCTATTATTACTTTGGTGCTGATGTTTCTGCTTTTGGCTTGTGCTTTTTACTGTAGTATGTTAGTTATACTTGGTATATTCAATTATAAACAGAATTTGATTTGTTGTTCCTGGGAAAATGCACAGCATAAGTATATCAACTGTCTTTTTTCCTTCCAAACTGAAGATGTTGGGATTCGTAAACTTACCCACGTTTTTACTACAGACACAGCAAATTATAGGGAAGTAATAGCTGCACCTACCCAAAAGGAAATAGAAGCTTATGAAAACTTGTCTTAAGCTACAGCATTCAGTGTTAATGGACGAACTTACATGACCTGTTTATGCAATCTTAATCAGTAATTAACACTTAGTAAGGAGAGAAGTTTCAGAAACTGAATGTTCTAAGACACAAATGTCAACATACCATGTCCAGATCAAAAGGTCTCCCTGCCATGAGACCTTTGAACTTATCCAAATAAGTTGAGCTCCATTCGACTTATCCAAATAAAATGTGTTCATCAACACAAAAACCAGTTCTGTTTCATCTGGCCTTCAGTTTCAAAAAATGTTGCATTTGTCCTTCAAATATGGCAGAATCCTTCCAAGTGTTAAGCTAACATCTTACACTTACAAGCCTGCTTTAAGGAAAAAAAAAAAAAATGCTACCAAAGAGAGATCTCTAAGAAATCTAAATTCTCTTGACCCCATTCAGGCTGACCTGCTTGCTTGCTTGTTTTTTCCTTTTTTTTATTCTATCTCCTAAAGCTGTTTCCTTCAAGACAAAAAATATGGCCATACTTCGGATATGTGGAGGAGAAACAAACTCCAAAGTTAAGCTTATTTCTCTAAAACAATATAAAATGGAAGTGTATGTAACTATTAACCCTGAGAAAATAACATCTGAACATATTCATAGAATGGCTTAGGGTGGAATGGACCTTAAAGATCATCTACTCCAGCCTCCCCACAGGATACCTCCCAACTAGACTCAGTTGCTTGAGGCCTCATCCAACCTGACCTTGAACACACTCTAGGGAAGAGGCATCCACAACCTATTCCAGATTCTCACCACTCTTGTACTGAAGAACTTCTTCCTAAGATCCAGTCCAAACCTACTCTCTCTCCACTTAAAACCATTCCTCCTTGTCCCATTGCTAGATGCCCTTATGAAAAGTCCATCTTCGGCCTTCCTGTAGGATCTTTCAGGTACTGGAAGGCAGCTATAAAGTCCCCCTGGAGCCTCCTCTAGGCTGAATGACCCCACCTCTCTCAGTCTCTCCTCATAGCAGAGGTGTTCCTGTCACCCTTGGATCATCTTTGTGGTCCTCCTCTGGACCTGCTCCAATCACTAGATCTAAAACTTCAGCTCCAAAACAAAACCAATGAAATGTCTTCTGTGTTTCTTGGAATTCAATACAAATGTCGTGCCTCCCTTGGAACCTGAATCACACAACTATCTCAAAAAGAATATTGTCTGCTACAGGAAAAACCTTGAAGGTAAAATTCATTACTACTGAATGAAAGTTTGGCACTCAGTCTGATTCACGTCTGATTATTCTGCAAAAGCAATTGAGGCATGAACTACATTTTCAGAAACTAGTGGACTTTATTACCAAGTCACAGGAAACTAAGTAGATAAATTCTTGAGACATTAGAACCTTTGAATATTTAGACCTTTACCTCACCAGAAGTTGCTGTTAATTTTAGTCTACAGTGAAATCACCTGTGGTCTGTAAATACATCTCTATATACCTGTGATATCCTTTGATGTCTTGGTTATTTGACTTCTTGCATGTTTCCTTCAGCAGAACTGCAGAACATTTCTTCAGTTTGGGAGATGTGAAGGAAGAGAAATGTTCAATTTCACTTTCCATTACCATTCTTGCTATTTACTCTTTTCCTTCCATCCCTAATTCTCACAACTTCCTCTTGCCACCCCCAGCTGTCACCACAGTTTGCTTTGTCACCTCATAATTCCCTCCAGGCATGGATAAGTGTGGAATAAGTGCCGAAACTACTCTCCAGGGCCCTGTAGAGCAGACTCAACAGCAGTCTATATGGCACAAAGGAGTCTGGTTGAGTTTTATGCTATGCTGGAGGTAAATCCAGGTACATATCTACAATGTAAATAGAAATATCTGGGTAAAACTGACAAGTTAAGGTATTGTATGCTCAGAGAAATTACCCAAAACCTTATATGACAGGTGCCAAAGTCTGACTGTCCAAATCACTACTGGAGGAGTAATCCAGAAAGGCCAAATGATAACATTTATTATTTCTCTAGTTGTGTGTTTCAAAAACAGATTAACTGAGGGGAGAAACAAACAAACAAAAAACCACCAGACAGGAGAAGCAATTGTTAGAAACATGGCAGAGGGCAACTGTCACAATGAAGCTTAAGCACAGGGTGGAGGAGGTGGCAGCAATGCCTTTCAAAGTGCCATGCAACATAGCTGTCCAGGATCTTAATGTGGGCAGTACCACCTTTGGACAAAATTTAGTTTCAGAGTAAGGAAACAAAGGGACTCTGTTTCCTTTCTGCAGCAGCCTGCAGTGTAGTGAACAGCAGCCCTGAAACGAGAAGAGGCACAAGCCTTGGGCTTTGATGTGATCTTGCTTTGCACTACAGCGGAAGTTTCCAGAGGCCTGGTAACACAGATGTTTAGGACATAAGACTATGCTTGGACTGTACTTCCAGGTCCACCAGTTTCCGTTTGCACTAGCTGAACGCTTTAATGTTGGAGTATGACTGATAACCTTGCAGTCAAGAGTACGCACTACAAGGAAAATATGTACCTGTGACATTTTTGCTGGCTACACATACCTCCATCAGTGATCCTTTTAGGAAAGGCCTTCCACTGAGTCTGTAAAACATCTATGCTATTTATAATACAGTAATAATAGATGGCATAGTTCTATTACACATTCATTCAGTATTTTTGCAATTAAACATTTATAAATAGCATTTCAAAAGCAAATTCCTTGGTTCATTTTTGTCTCCACATCTGGACAAATCTTGTTGTTAACTTTATTATGTATTTTAGTACATAATTTTATTAATTCTGCAATCTGAGACAGTATTTTTATAGGCCAAATCCCTAAACAGTGTTCTTAAAGTGCTAAAATACTTTCAGGTGGATTATGAAAAAATTATATATCTGTCACTGTTTGGATGTTAGCACTCCTATGGGAGTAGTTTAGGCAGAACATATCACTTGTTTACTTGATCATGCTAATAACCATGCAGTCAGACTGCATTTCCCAAACACAAGTTAATTCTAAGATAGTCCAGATGTTTCTCTGCAACTTTCCTTAATTGCTCTGCCTGTATTAGGATGTCTAATAACATTTTGTACATGTTAACTAATAGAAAAGCTCCAAAGCACATTTTTACACGTCAGAGTACAGCATCAAGAGCACTTTGGTCTCATTAGGAAAATGTTGATTTGTTTCAATAATAACTATACTGATGGTAAGAAAAAAAAAAATGGAGATAATACACCTGGAAATGGAATGTGTGTTGGTGGAGTGGAAAGCTGGAAAAGAGGGTATACCAGAACATACACTATTGTGTTACCTGCTGTGCTTTACATTACTTCCTCTTAACATTTGCCACCATCTGCTAACTGACAAAACAGACCAGTTCAATCTGCCAAATGGACTAAATAACCTGCTTCAGTGCAGACACTTTTCAATTTTAAAAGAAACCTAATTAAGCAAAGACAAGTTGGCAAAAACAAAATCTAAGAGCTTTCAGCCTTTTAACAACAGTCTTAACTCACATTCAGCTATATAACCTCACACTGCCAACTGAAACATTATACCCATCTAACTAAAATACAGCATGATCTAGTTCCCTATTTCAACTTGTAGTATTTGTAAAATCAAAATTGATGCTTTTACAGCCATAGTTGGAACTGTATCTGAAAGAAGTGTAAGTAAGAAGATGCATCAACACAGTATTCCCAAAAGAAGGCTTTCATGGGTGGGTTTTTTTTTTTGTTGAACTGATGGATACTGGAGTAGTGGTAGCTGCCCAGTCAAAAGCTGAATCCCCTGTCCTACTCTACTAATAACACACTTAAACATGAAGGTTATCAAGCCCCTGTTCTGTCTAGAAGGCAGCTGTGTTCCATTTTAAACCTGTAATTTTGTCTGTTTCCTTCAGTCATTCTGTTTTCATGTCTACTGTCTTCAAGTGCTCATCCTGCTAAAAGTGCCTCTCAAGTTTGAAGGGGTTTATGTCTTCAGGATTAGGGGTTTTCATTGCTTGATTGATATTTGAGCTATACAAGTAGAGCCAGCTACTTGCCGCACATTGCTTGACTTCTGCCACATTCTTTTTGAAATGGGAATCATATGCTGCTCTGCTTCCCCTACACTGCTTTTCTACAACAACCTGACCTAGATTCAAGGTCTCAGGATTGTATCAAAACACAATGTAGTTCAAAATAAATCACAGTTCTTTCCTTCCAATTTTTTTTTTGTTCCACTATTTTTTTTTTTTTTACTTTATGAACTCCTAAGAATGCTTTGCCTTAAAAAAAATTGAAGTTCTGTAGTCACTAAAGTTGGAAAGCACCTCAACATTTTAAACAGGAGATAATGCTCATTGTGGAATGATTTCCATTTCTGTGGACTTGCATAAGCCATGTTCTTAGCACAAACATATCCACACAATTCCTAATTAGATGTGAGCAACAGGCATGGGCATAGTAGTCTCAAATATATGGTTAATGTTATTCAATGAATACCAAAATTCTGCTTAGTTCATATATCCCAGTTGGTAACAACTGGAATATATAAAACTCATAACCTTAACAAAATGTTAGGAGTTTCCAGGTACAGTGACTAGGCTTATAATTACAAAATATAAATTATAATTATGGATATGTAAACTTAAAATTATGAATTATAAAAATGTAAGTAGTGGTTAGAATGTCAATGAGAGATGAAAACAAAAAAATGGCACCCATGGCAAGACCTACAAGTTGGATTTAGCTTGGGAACGAACTAAGAATGAAGCAAATGACAGACATAAATAGAGTATGAACTGTAGCACTCTGCTCCATTATAAGATAATTGGTAAGAGACAGATAAGAGGGAAGTCTGAAGTGAACATCATGTACTTAAATTTTTATGAGGCATTTGAAAAGGTTCTCTGGAGATTGATACCAAAGGTAAAAAAAATCAAATGCTTATAATAAGGAAAAGAAGTAAACAACCCAAAAAGTAAATAGTGTTGATCTAACACAAAGTGATTGCCCATCCTCACAGACGACATTTTGGTTTGGAAAAAAGCATGCAGTAAAAACAACTTGGATTCAGAAAATAAGAATGCTAAAATAACCAACAGCAATGAACAAGTATTTTGCAACTTCTGTAAGTTCAACTTCTATATTCAGTTGCAACACAAAGGAACTATAAATCCATACAGTTCAAGTCTTTTCCTGTGGTGTGAAAGTATTGATCATTCAGATAAAAATGTGTCCATCAGCATTTGGTAACCTGACTCTGACTTCTGTACATCTGGTCACAGAGAAGTAAAAATGCTTCATAGTCAAATGGGATAGGTACAGAATAAGCTACTTTGGCACACAGAAAAAAAATAGCCTGTAACATCTCACGTAGCTGCAGAATAAAATTACTAATAATTACCTCTCATTTTTCTGCTGTTTGTATTGCTTTGCTAAAGCAATAAACAGCCGACATGCAAGTGATAATAAAAACATACTCATGTCTGCTTGATGAATTATGTTTATACATCAGTATTAAGGCAAGCAAAGCCCACAGTATACCCAGAAGTGGAGGTAAAAGCAACAGATCACCAAATTAATACTTCAATTAAACAAAACAACACAAGCTAAACATTGTTTGCCCAGCTCATCTGGATAAAGTTTTCTTATGGCCCTGATTCTGCAAATATTTCTGGAATAGCGTTTTTATTTAACATTTTTATCCTGAACATAAAGAATTCTGATACACAAGGGTATTATTTTCATAGGTACTAAGACAAATGGAACATACAGGGGAAAAAAACAGCCTTTTCTATTAAATATTTATGACTAAATACAGAGTTTCACAGAACCACAGAATGTTAGGGGCTGGAAGAGACCTCAAAAGATCATCCAGTCCGACCCCCCGCCAGAGCAGGATCACCTAGAGTATATCACACTGGGACACATCCAGGCAGGTCTTGAGTATCTCCAGAGAGGGATTACATTACATTAACTGTTAAAATAAACAATGGTCTTAGCATAGTAAGTATTATGAATAGGAATGAAAAACTAATTAATTATTGCTTTTACAAATGACGTATCTATAAACATATAAGTGAGATTTTTGCCATTTGTCTCACTGCAGGCTAAGATGGCAGCTTAATAGCTTGTTATGGCAAGAGCAGATGTAGCAACCTTGATTTGTGCTCACTTTTCAATTTTCATCTCTTCACTACAAGGAAATTAGCCTATTTTGGTAACTTTTCTATCTCAAGCTTTCTAATATTCTAAAGCGTTCAGTCTTTCCTAGGACTTTTTTGTAATGCAAATGGAGGTGTTGTGTGTGTGTGTGT